>PVIA01007257.1:0-85962 GCA_004024845.1 Tonatia bakeri
CCAAAAACGATTGCTGCCTCCTTCTGGGCTCGGGAGGCAAGCTTCGAGGTGGCAAGGGGTTGCGCCCCTCCCCCAGCCTGGCCACCACAGGCTCTGCGCTCAGCAAAGCACCCGCCTCTCTTCCGGGGTCACGGTGCCAGGCCGGGGCTGCGAGGAGTCCCGTACTTCACCTCTGTGGGCTCCAGCTCTCGGGAAGCCCTGTCCCTCTTCCGGTTTCCGATGGACCCTCCGGGGTTTGGGAGGGATCACGTATTTCCCTTTGCCCCCGCTCCGCGGCCCGGGGACCTGCGAAGCGCTGTGTAATTTCTGGGCTCCCTGGCTTGAAAGTCAGCAACCCCGGCAGGGTGCGCGCCCGCTCCGAATCACCTCAGCTCTGGAAGCGCTTCCCTTGCTCCCAGCCGGCAGTGAGGTCTCAGTCTTCCCCAAAACCACACACTCCCCTGATTGGTGGCGTGGGCGCCCACGGCCAGGCCTCCCTTGTTCTGGCAAACTGGGCACTCACTGCTCCCCGGAAAGTTCGGAAAGTTCGCGGATGCGCCCAGCTCTCTCGCCTCTGCTTCTCTATCCCTGCCTGGGGCTGGGGACGGGGCAGCGACTCTCCGCTCTCCTAGATGCCCGGAGACAGACCCTGAAGCGCCGGCCTACTCTCTGTGGGCACCGGGCCTCTCTCCTCGCTCCTGGGGCGCTGGGGCAGCCCAGCTTCCACAGGAACCAGCGCTCTCTCCCAGCTCCTCTGGCGCCGGGCGCGGCAGGCACCGGGCCTCTCTCCTCGCTCCTGGGGCGCCGGGCGAGGCCCAGCCTCCGAGGGCACCGGCACTCTCTGCTCCCTCCTCGGGCGCTGGGCGCCAGCCCAGCCTTGGCGGGCGCCCGCCCCTCTCCGCAGGCGCCTGCTGGCTCTCTGCTCCTAGCACAGGGCCCTTTGTTCCCGAAAATGTGCTCCTACCGTCTGTTTTTTTCAATGTCTGGTCAACTTCTGATGTCCTGTTTTCATAAATGTTGCGATATCGGTGGTCTCCTGTTCTGTCTCTCCTCAGATTGGCCGAATTCTCCCCAGAGCAGTGGAGAAGGGGATCAGGACTCCCCCCACATCACCGCCATCTTCCTCCCCTAGTAACTGTCTTTATTAAACCTCTGCTATGTCCTGGGGACTGTGAAATGGGTGGGAGGATTATGTTTGGTCCCAGGAGTGTTATCTGTATCTAAGGAAGGCTATAAGAATACAAGGAGGAAAAAAAAAAAAGAATACGAGGGAATCTGGTGAGCAGAAGATACATGTTTAGTTCTTTATTATAATTCTAGATCAATAAGCAACAGTGACATTATTACCTGGATGTAATGGTTATTTCCACAGTAATAACAATTCAAACAAATGAACCAAACAAACCTAATGTGTAACCTAATGTTTAACTCAGTTATTATATGGCACCTTCAGTCCTAGTGAGCATGGCTCTTATTTACAATACTTTCAGACACTTAATGAAAAGGAGGTGAAGATGAGAGTAGGCCTTGATGTTTAGTAATGTGTGTGACCTTTAAGCAGGACAAGGCTTGTTTAAATGCCTCTCTGATATACTCTTTTGCTTGGAAGCAAGCATATTTCCAAAGGTAAACGCAGACTAGCTTGAACTCTCCTGGAATACATTTGGCATCATGGATAGGCTTAGAAATTATTTTTATAAGATTTTTACCAGGTCTTTTATAGGTCATTTGGTTTGTCCAAGGTATTGCTTTCTGATAATGAAAGCCAATCATATTTGCAGGCTTAATGCAATTCAAAAATTTAATAAAATATGCTATCATGAATAAATGGTGTGGTCCAGGAGATTTTATGCTGAATGCAGGATTCTAAACATGGGAAGTCAATTTTTTGTTTTGTCACTGGCTTGCTAGATAATTTTTGCAAGTAATTTAATTGCTATGTATCTATTTTAAAAATTCTCTGAAAAGGGAAATATAATCTTTAAAGTTCATAAACTCCTCTAAAGAATATTAATTCCTTTGTGTTCTATCAATAAAAGTTGAAATGTTTTTTCTCTCTTCTGAGACCAGTCTTAAAATATGAAAGTGAAAAACAGGGTAATTCTGACCTCATGATTAATGATTTGAGCATTAACAAGTTAAAACAGAACAACTTTTGACATTTTTCTCAGTGTCTCCAATTTGAACTTCAGATTATGAACCATAATCAATAGTACGTAATGTAATTTCAAAGTTCTAGGATGCATTTTCCAGTTATTCTTTTTTATTTCTTTTATTTTAGTCATTGTTCAAGTACAGTTTTCTGCCTTTTATTCCCATCTCAGACCACCCACCCACCCCTCCCCACCTGCCTCCCATTTCCACCCCCCCTAGTTTTTGTCCATGTGTCCTTTATATTTGTTCCTGTAAACCCTTCCCATTCTCCCCTGAAATTCCCTCTTCTCTCCCCTCTGGTCACTGTTAGCTTGTCCTCTATTTCAGTGTCTTTGACTATATTTTGCCTGTTTCTTTGTTTTGTTGTTATTCTTAACATAGCTATGATCTCAGCACAATTTACAACAGCCAAGTGCTGGAAGCAACCTAAGTGCCCATCAGTAAATAAATGGATCAAAAACTATGGTACATTTACACAATGGAATACTAGGCAGCAAAAATAAAGAATGAGCTCCTGCCCTTGAAAACAGCATGGATGGAACTGAGAGCATTATGCTAAGTGAAATAAGCCAGGAAGTGAAAAACAAATACCATATCATCTTATCTGTAGGTGGAACCTAATCAACAAAACAAGCAAACATGCAAGATACAACCAAAGACACTGAAATAAAAAACAAACTGGCAGTAACCAGAGAAGAGGGGAGAGAGGGATAAAGGGGATAATAAGGGAAGGGCAGTCAAGGAACATGTATAAAAGGCACACAGACAAAGCCAAAGAAGGTAGGTTCGAGGGTCGGAGGCAGGGATGGGTGGGGTTCAGGGGCCTGGTGGGTTGAAATAGGGACAACTGTATTTGAACAACAATACAGAAGATAAATAGATAAAAATATTTTTCTTTCAAAAAATATAGCTATGATCCATTTCATATATAGTTGTTCTCCTTCCACCCTAGTGCCTGAAGAGCAAAGAAATGACTCAGTGTTTAATCACGATGAAAATATTGTGAGAATATTTCAAGATTGTTTGTTTAATGTAAATTACCTCCATTTTAATTTTTGGCATTGACAATATTATTAAGTTTATGAAGCTCTTAGGTTTAGTTATAGTGTCAATACTAACCCCAATGCCTTAATCAGTTTCTGAATGTTTGTAGGTTTTCCAAAGAAAAGCACCTAGTAGAAATGAATAGCCAAACTCCTCAATTCTTTGAACTGTCTGTAAGTCATTTTTACTAGGCTAATTCATCAACGCCACAGACCCTGAGTAACAATAATTACATCCTTCCTCCAAGCAAGGTACTCCTTTCTCAGGATCCCAGTTTGTGTTTTATGACAGTTTCTCAAAAATGTGGTTCCTTATTCCAACACTTTCTTTTTCTGTCTTGCATTATCTTCATCAGGCATAACATTAATTAAATAAATTCTCTGTTCCAGATAAGGTGTTGCATACTGATAATATAAAAAATGAGAAGACAATAGTTCCTGTCTTACTGGATTTTTCATGTATTTGGCTATGCAAAAGGTTACCAAGCCCTTCCAGTTTTTCCCTTTCAAATGACTGTATCCTGCTACCAATTCAACTGGTCTAAATCTCCATCACCTCAGTCATGAATTAATATAACATCTCCTACTTTATGGCCAAAATCATTGTTTTCCCTATTATATTCTATATATGCCACTTTTCTCCCTTGTATTTCATTAATTCTGTAAATAATGTTGCACATTATTGTTTTTTTAATTTTCTTTTAGGCTGATGTTTACCATTTTTTTCTCAAAGTTATTAACATAGCCAATGATAATTAATGTAGCATATTTGATTCCATAATCAAGGCAGTTGTTTCAACAAAATTGCTTTCACTAATATCCAAAATGAAATTTCAACTCCTGACTTGACAGCTTTTTGCTACTCCACTATCAACCATTCTAAAATTGACTCTTTGTGGCTTTGTTAATATTTTTGTTCTTCATATATGAAAAGGATGCCATATTTTTCTATATTTACATAAATTCTTTACATCTTATTTGAGGCCAAAGTTATAATGTCTAACAAATTTCAGCTTCATAGAATGCCTACGTTCTGAATATCTGTATAATGCCTAGTTTGTAATGCATAATATGGCACTTTTATACAGTACAATATTATTAGTCTTTCTCATTTCACCTATATTATCTTGATGGCAGGGCCAGTGCTCCATCTCCCCTGGCTGTTTACCATTCACACATGTAGGTTGGACACAATAGGTACAAAGTAATATCAAGGCTTTCTCACAATCATGATTCCCAAAGTGAGAGTATACATCTTGGCTTTAATTGTAGTCAACACACTGTTGAAATTTAACTAGATATGAGCTTTTATTTGGTATATTTAACATTTTCCCCTTTCATTCCTTACTTCATGTATATGTTCTGTTATTTGAATTGTGTGATTTATCATGTTTATACACTGGTGTCTTGCAACCTTCCATAATTAAAGTGTGCATTATCAAAAGCTTTCTTTTTTTCCACTAGAACATGGATTTGGTTCATATGAAACACATACTTGTTATTAAAGCTGACTGAGAGACAAATTTTATCTTCATAGCTTTTTTTTTTTTTTATAGGAAGGATGCTTCTAAACTGAATCTACATCCTTGAGGCCACATGCCTTGTCATGAGACACCAACCCTGGAAGAGCACCCAAAGTGGGCGTGTTGAAGGCCTGAAACAGGATAATATTTGTTGTGAGTGCACGTGTGTGAGTGTGTGTGTGTGGTAACAATACTATCATAATAATGATGTCAACATATCGATTTAGTCCTAAAAGATGTACAGGCATTTACAAGAACATAAAATTAAAGCAAGTCCAAAGATTTGGAGAACCTCTTATTTTAGTTGCTCTGACTCTCTACCATTAATAATGTCAATTGTAGCTCTCCAGTTTTACCTCCCATCCAGCATCCTTTAAGTTGTTCCTGCTTTAAAATGTCTTTAAAAAATATTTTACTGATTATGCTTCAGTCATGTTCCCTGAT
The DNA here is from genome assembly GCA_004024845.1 of Tonatia bakeri. Taxonomy (NCBI): domain Eukaryota; kingdom Metazoa; phylum Chordata; class Mammalia; order Chiroptera; family Phyllostomidae; genus Tonatia; species Tonatia bakeri. Next base: position 5,144 of record PVIA01007257.1, read on the forward strand.
CCACCAGCACAGAAACTGGAAAGTTTTCCAGGCAATAAACAGGTAGCATGTCAGCAACGGTGCCTGCTCTTCTTGCTTTTTGACAAGTGACACATGTCATCTTTCTGACACTACTAACAGCTTCATTTCCATATGCCATGCTTCACAGGACATCCCAGGCAACATAATGTCTTACTCGTTTTATAAAAGGCTTTGCAGTTTTCTTCTGATAACTGAACAAGGAATGAAAATAAAAGATTGCCAAAACAAATTGTTTTCAAATTTCCTCCCTTTATTACAATCTAGACAAATGTTCATGGTAAATTGGGCGTAATCAGTACATATAGTTCTCACTTGCTACATAAAAGCAGCCAACAAAATTTTACATAGTGCTGCTTGTAATTTTGGTTTTAACTCATGCAAAGTAGTAAGTTAAATGCATAAAGCAGACAGATGATGTCATACCCTTCATAACAGGCTCTAGGAATATAGCCAGGGATAACTTGACAATTCTCTTTTTCAATAGTAAGTGATGTGTAGGTATCAAAATATACAAATATTGGTTTGTTTCAACATTTGCTAAGATAAAAATACATCCTAAAAATTTTCTTGTTTAAATCAGTCACGCTCTCTATAATAGTTCTGACTGTGAGCCTGTTTTGCCCTACCTTAGATGAGCATGCTCCATTTGCTTTGGTGATATTACCCAAATAATAATGAGTAAAATGTAAAAACTATGACCACAATATCATGATGACAGTATAGATGATTTATATTGAACTTCAAATCCAATAACACTTCAGGACTAATGGCTAAAAAGAGAAACTAGAGAACCACTACTGTTAAATATTCAGTTAGATACGGAACAAATGTGAGCTTTTGCTTGTCAGCACAGATTAGAATTAATTCTGGTAATTTGTAGGAACTTTTAAATAACAGTTAAGATGTAATTATATGATCATTATCTGATAGCTTATGTATGCCCTCCAGTTTCAATATTACTATTATATATAGAGTGTAACATTAAAAGATAGAATAAACTATGCCTGCTATAGAAAGTTTTAGGTCATATAGTAAATACCATTTCAGTTAAAAATCCACCTTCCAAATTGGAGTCCTAAAAAAGGAATTGTGTAACTACATACACAGAAAGTACATAATTAATCAATGGGAATGATAAAATTGTGTAGCTACTTGTATACAGTATTTTACAATTTAGCAAATATGTATTATTCCATTTTCTTTTTGCTTAAGTTTCCTCATTTGTAAAGTAGGGCAATAGCTATATCTACCTCATGGTTGTTTCAAGGAAAATATGTTTATAAATATAGAAAGTTTTCAGAATACTGCCCTGCACCAAACAATTGTTACACATTAACTATAAAAAGAGTATAATAATGACAATTTCATAAATTCATACAAGGCATATTGTGCCTGTTACATAGTAAGGTCTCAACATGAATGTTAATTTCCTAAGAAGTTGGTAGCAAGTATTATGACTCCTATTTTATAGACGAAGAAACTAATTACTAGAAATTCCAACAAATCCACCCAAAGTTGAACAGTTAGTATTACAAATACGAAAGTTAGCACATTCAAATTTTGCCTTTTAAGATTTCTATGAAATATTTCATTGTTGACATGACCCACCCTCACCATCTCTATTTATCTATCCTAATTGTTTCTGCGAATACTCCTTGTGGCAATTTATCTTAGGGCAAGTACTGCTGCTCTTACTGTAGATCTGAATTCATATTAATGTTACTGTTTTATTTTTGGTTTCTATAAAAATTAAATTTCTGACTATACTGTTGTGTTTGCAAATGTTATTATAAGAATTGAAGTGGTTCTTCACAGAAATGGCGGAGCTGGTCTGTGCTTAAACATTAGGAAGTCATTATTTAACATACTTTCAGTATAAGAATGGATTTACTACTTCTTAGAAAATAGATATGCTAATTTTTAACATAGTTTGGTCCAAAAAGAATATTTTCTTCATACTTTATTTTTCTGTTGTAAATACAACTAAGAATATATGTGCTCTTGTCTTCTATTTTACCTTTCTTTAAAGTAGATATATTAAAAAAAATCTTTCATATACTCCACAGCACATTCATTATTCTGGGTTCTTGAGGAATAATAGGAAATGTATAATGCTCTATAAAGTATATGAGTTCCTAAAATAATAGTCTGTTGATTTGCTCTCAACAGGGGAATACTATAATATAATCCTTGAGCTGTTTTTTTTTAAAAAAAACACTTATAACTAAACAAAATGTATTTTAGGCAAACATTTGCAAAAAGATCAATGAATTAGGGAGAGTACACAGAAAGACCTAATCTAGTCCTGTTGTAAAAATCTAAGTTGAAAAAATATGTCAATAAAACATGTACTGGCTGCACTATCAGTCCTCAGAAGACTAATGCTAATAGTCACTTTGCCTGTTTCAAAGGGCCTACTGAGCATCTGGCTTCTAAATCTCTGCATTCCAGAACTGAAATCTCAGGGATTTTAATTTCTGCACTTATTTTTAGAGAATTAGAAGCACATTATATCTGACATATTTTTTTCTCTAGGCAAAGCTGATGATAGTGAGGTAGGAAAATTCAATTCACAATTGAGGAATTTGGTCACAGGTCACTAATAGCATGCCATACATTCCAGACAATGATCCTGCAGAACTGGCTGCACAGAGGGCATTTCTCGCTGATTTAGCAATTATGGTCTTGGACTTCCAAGGACAAATAAACTCAGTTGCAGTCCTCTCCTTTTTGATATTTGTCATTTTGTTAGGAGTTATCACTGAAGAGAGTGATAACTCTCTTTTTATTCTTGAAGAAACCGAAAGCCACACAAACCTCAGTTCACAGTCTACAATCCAAAATGTTGTTCTTTTGAGTTTGCTTAATTTATAAGAAGAAGCTCATTCATTGTATGAGCTTTAAGTCAAGATATACAAAATTGGACTCAGTTGTTATTGAGAAGAACAAGAGCAGAATTGGCCTTAGGCAAAGTTGGAAAAAAATGAAGCTTGAATTTTTGGGGCAACAAACACTTTCCATTTCTGAGCTTCTTACCATTTACATTCTTGTTAGTCTCTAGCTATTCCCATGGGCTCATGTGTTGAATTAGAACTTCCTTATTTTGAAAGCTGCATTCTCAGATTTGAACATTTTTGGCTCCCTAACTCTTATCCTGTGCCTTTGTATTTGATAAGATCCAATATTTGACCAATATACCCCACTCCCATAAATGTATTGTGGATTTTTTTCCAATGGTGATGAATTAAAATTTTTTCCTAGACATTTTTTCCTAAAATAAACCTGAAATTCAGAAATGCTTGGCAGAGATTTATACTTGTTGAATGATTCATTTGTCTTTATATAAAAGAGAACTTCAATATAATTAATTATGTAAGTAACATGTCCTTAAACTAGTATTTTTCTTCATTTTAATATTCTCACAGAGTATTGATTGTGGAATAAATGTTTAATAAATCACTTCCAAGAATGTTTACATAATATTTCATATCAGAAAGCCATAATTCAGTTTTCCATTTTTTTCATAAATTTAAATATTTCAAGATACCAAGCTTGAAATAAATTTGTGGGACTATGCAGACTTCTGTTCTGTACAGAAACACTATAGAATCAATGACAACAAATCTCTACTTAGATGGGAAAGTTGAGATTTTGTGTTAAATGATGAATTTTTCTTTAGGAAACCATCAACAAAATAAAAAGACAACCCACTGAATGGAAAAACATATTTACCAATGATACACTTTATATAGGATTAATATTCAAAATTTATAAAGAATTCACACACCTCAACACACAGAAAACAACAATTTAATTAAAAAGTGGGCAAAGCTTTAGAATGTACATTTCTCCAAAGAGGACATACAGACGGCCAATAAATATATGAAAGATGTTCAAAGTCACTGATAATCAGAGAGATGCAAATTAAAACAGCAATGAGATATCACCTCACACCTGCCAGAATGGCTATTATCAATATATCAACAAACAATGAGAGTTGGCAACGGAATAAGGAACCCTCATACTCCGTTGGTGGGAATGCATATTGGTGCAGCCACTGTAGAAAACAGTATGGAATTACATAAAATTTTAAAATGGAATCCCCTTATGACACAGTCATTCCATTTCTGGGAATATATCTGAAGGAACCCAAAACACTAATTAGAAAGAAAATATGCATCTCTATGTTTATTGTAGTGTTATTTATAATAGCCAATATTTGGAAGCAATACAGTGTCCATCAATAAGTGAATGGATAAAAAAGCTGTGGTACATTTACACAGTGGAATGCAACTTGGCTGTTAAAAAAAAAAAAAAAAAAAAGAAGGAAATCTTACCATTTGCAACAGCACGGATGGACCTGGAGAAGATTATGCTAAGTGAAATAAGCCAGTCAGAAAAAAACAAATATCATATGATCTTACTTATATATGGAAATCAATGAACAAAATAAACAGACAAATAGTAACAGACTCAGAGATACAAAAAAGAGCATGACACCTTGTCAGAGGGGAGAGGGATTGGGTGGCTGGGTGAAAAATGTAAAAATACTAAGCAAAAATCCCACAAAACTCATAGACACAGACAAAAGTATGGTTATTATCAGAGGGAAAGGAAGGTGGGTGAGACAAAAGAAGATAAAGAGGGAATAAATGGTGATGGAAAGAGACCTGGCTTTGGATTGTAAACACAAAATATAATATACAGATAATATATTATAGAATTGTACACTTGAAACCTATATAATTTTAGTAACCAACGCCACTCCAATAAGTTCAATAACAATTCAAAAAAAGGCAAAAATGGTGAATTCTTCTTTTGAAAGCTGACTAATATAGCATTTTAAAATAAATGTACTAGTTAAAGGCATTGAAAGAACTCCAGTAAATCACCAAGTTTTGCATTTATTGAATTTTACTTACTTAAATTGGGTTCACAGCCGTTTTTCCCTCTGAAATTATCAGGCAGTCAGAAAAAACATGTTAGCCTTCTCAATGCTGTTTCTAATATTGAATTTATAAATAATAATTGTTTTGCAGCAAAGATGGCTATACCTCCTAACATATTTATAAGGAACTGATCATTTCTCTTATCTTTTATACTATGCATTTTTGCTATCCCATTTAACGTTTTTCTTGTTCCCCTGCAGCTCATCATTTTCTGCCGTTGTGGGATAAAAAAAAAGTGTCTCTTTACAAAAATTTAATACCTAATTATATCAAAAAGAAAGGAGAATAATCCACCATATGGTGTGTTTAACCACAGAGTTCTATCTTGCTAAATTAGGCACTTGCAACACAAATGCATTAGTGATTTATTTTCAGCTAAATTTTATTATGAACTATGCCTGTTTTTTTTATTTTAGCCAACTCATATTAAATATTCTGAGACACTCAGGGCACAGAGAAAAAAATCAATGAATTTCTGTCATTCAAATTGAGTCCATGATGGTAAGTATAGTGTAGCTGTGGGTGTACAATGCAAATGCCCCATGGAAGTCAACTGTTAATTTTCAGATAAAATTATTTTCTGAAATTACCCTAAAAGGAAGACTAAAATAAATTCTAGAGTTCAGGAGAATGTAACATAGAGTACTTAAATTTGATAAGGATAAAATATAAATAGAAATGAGAATAAGACACTTGTAGGGAGATAAGCCTAGGTATAGTTTCTCTATATTTGAACAGAAAAACTGTTAGAAGTGGAAGAAACCTTGGAGGTAGAGAGGGATAAACTCTTTTTTAGTTGCTGTCTAGGACTTCATGTATCTGAAGCCCAGAAAACGTAAAGTGATATAAAAGACTGTGAGAGAACAAAGGATAAAACCCAACCTAACTGAGAGTCAGGGAAGCCACCTTGGAAGAGTTGGAGACAACCAAAAAGGAGTAACTTCATATCACTTAGGGGTACATGATGAGGTAGAACTTCAATTTCCTCCCCCCTTTTTAAGTAATGGAGGTAATATGTGATTTCTTATTTAAAGATAAACATGAAAGGGCATATATAGAAAAGAAAGTATTCAAATGCCAGTGTGTATAAGAATATCTAAATGCGGTCGGGTGTTGAAGATGGCAGTGAGGTAGGTGGGAGCAGAGCCCAGTACTCCCTGTGCCCAGCTGCAGCACCTAGCCAATGTTCTGAGGAACAGAGTGAACAGCCAACGGAATCCCTGCTTATAAGTTTGGAGGCCAAAATTTGCAGAGGACATTGAAAAACAGACAGTGAGGAGAAAATGTTGGGACAGTAAGGTCCCTGGGATCATCTGCACAACCAGGGCTGCTGCAACCCCCAGTCAGGCCCCTGACTCAGGATAGGGGGAGGAGAGTTAGAGCACCAGCTAGCTCCCCTACCAGAGCAGGGAGGGCAGCCTGGCACCAGGAGGGACCTGGGTGCTGGAAGTCCCTTGGGGGAATAGAGACACACAGAGGCGGTATACATCCGCTGGGACTGTGGATGATGGCACCAGAGAAATTGTAGAGTGCCAGGTGACACCTGGAGAAGAGAGGAGCTGGGCCATGTTAAACCCCGACTCAGATAGTCTCCAGACCAATTGGAAAGTTGGGCTGTGTGAAAAGCCATGCGCCTGTTAAGAACTGTGGGCAGCTACTTTGTAAGGAACTCTGCAGCACTGGCTGGCTGTCCCAAGGGTGATTTCAACTGCGTGGGCCCAGAGACTGAGTGGCTGTGTGAAACAGCGTGTCAAGACAGACTCAACGCTGTGTGCAGCTCAGTGGCCGATTTAAGCCCGGCAGTTCTCAGAAGACCTGGTCTGGCCAGGAAACTGCAAATATTGTGGCCCAGACCTACTCGCCATCCTTTCAAAATCATAGGAAGGGAGAAAAGCACAGCCCAGCCCCCACTTTTTCTATGGCACCCAGGAAGACCAGCAAAACTCGCTAAACAGGTTTAAAGTCCACAGGGGGCTCTTTTTTTTTCTTTCCTCTATCTTTTTTTTCCCTTTATTTTCCTCCCCCAAGTGAGACAATAAGACAGGGAGTCACGAAGGGTCCAGAGACACATCGAAAGGGGGAGCACAAGGCTAACCACGAAAACTGAGAAACTGAGACCAATGGCATTTTGTTATCCCATAGAACTGGCATTTTATTGTTTATGTGTATCATTATTATTTTTTCATTATTTTTCGACTATTATTTTAACCACCATTATTTTATTAGCATTTTTTATTTCCCTTCCTTATGTTTAGTTTTGCTCATTTTATTTTTCTGCTTAATTGCATTGTATGACTGGCTTTCCTTATTCTCTCTTTATTGTATTTTAATTTTCCTTCTTTCACTTTACCCAGGTTCCAATAACACATAAGTCTTCATCGGATACTTTCTATTCTGGCTATCCAAATCATATATTTCTGGTCATATTATTGTTGTTCCAACACTACTGTAAATAGTTGTTGTTTCATACAATTATACATACTACACAGCAACCATCCCTGATCTTAGCCCCCTTCACTTTAACCCTGAGCATTATTTTTATTGTGGTAAACTCTATTTTCTCTCATACCATGCTTACTTTCTATCCTTTACTCTCACTATATCTCATCACCTAGCCTTGCAAAAGTGCTCTGTTTTCTGGATTCAGCTCATGGTCATCCTCTCCTCTAACAAGAGTCTTACCTCTCTTTCATTTTTTATAAAAAGTGGCTAGTTGGGTGAAATATCACAGTTAAGGCTATACTTATTTAAAGAATCTCCTATCTCTTCTCTATTTGCACTTTAAATCTGATAAAATACTCTCTTGCTGTCTTATTCCATGTTTCCTACCCCTGGCCACTGATCACATACAAGAACAGGTGGTAGCTGCAAACATCAGTATACTTGCTGGAGGAGAAAAATCACCAACAAAGGAACCAAAAAAAAGGTAAAAGTCCAAGTACAACAAGAGAGCCCACACAAACAGAAGAAAGGGCAAACCTAGAGAATCCAGTCAAGGAGATCAGAGACCACACCACTTAACCTCACAGAATTCTTACCATAGAAGTTCACCCTACAAAGACAGCCAGCAAAGAGAAACATCAGGAAGCACAGAAACAAATAAAAAGAGTCACCTAAAATGGAGAGACAAAAAAAAAAAAAAATGCAATCAAAAGGAATGGAAGAATCCCCACTAAAAGAGCTAAATGAAATGGGGGTAAGCAAACCATCAGATATAGAATTCAAAATAATGGTTATAAAAATGCTCAAGGAACTCACAGACAACTACAAGGAACTGAGTGAGAACTACACCAGCATGAAAAAGGAAATAGGAACTATAAACAAGACCCAAAAATAAATGAACAATAAGATCTTGGAAATAAAAAACACATTAAAAGGAATTACAAACAGGTTGGATGAAGCAGAGGATCAAATCAGCAAGCTGGAGGACAAAGCAGAAAAAAAAAACACCCTGATAGAGCAAGTAAAGGAAATGAGACTCAGAAAGAATGAACAGGTGGTAAGGGAGTTGCAAGACAACATGAAACATAATATCCATGTAATAGGGATATAAGAAGGAGAAGAAGAGCAAGGGATAGAAAACTTGTTTGAAAAGGAATAATGGAAACTTCCCTAATTTGATGAGAGAAAAAGTCACACAAATCCAGGAAACACAGAGAGACCCCATCAAGAGGAACCAAAAGAGGCCCACTTCAAGACACATCATAATTAACATGGCAAAATTCCAAGACAAAGAGAGAATCTTAAAAGCAGCAAGGGAGAAACAGGAAGTAACTTACAAGGCAGCCCTTATAAGACCTCTCAGTGGAAATGCTCCAATCCAGAAGAAAATGGCAAGCAATATTCTAAATAATCAGAACCAGAGGCCTGCAACCAAGACTACTTTATCTAGCAAGGCTCTTGATTACAATGGAAGGCCAAATAAGTAGCTTCCCAGAAAGAGAAGTCTAAAAGAATACACATGCATTAAACCAGCTGTACAAGAGATGCTAAAGGGACTGCTTTAAGAAAAGGAAGAAAAAGAGTGAGAGAGAGGGGAACACAGGTTGGCACTGAATAAGTACCTATCAATAATAACTTTAAATATAAATGGATTAAATGCTCCAATCAAAAACATAAAATAGCTGAATGGAAAAGAAATCACAACCCACACATATGATGCCTACAGGAGACCCACCTCAGAACAAAAGACCTACACAGACTGAAAGTGAAGGGCCAGAAACAAATATTCCAAGCAAATGGACAGAAAAAAAAGTGAGCATAGAAATATTCATATCAGACAAAATACACTTCAAAAAATGGGCCATAAAAAGAGACCCAGAAGATCATTTCACAATACTCAAGGGAAGAAAACATAAACATTGTAAATATATACGCACCCAACATGGGAGCACTCAAATACATGAAGAAACTCTTGGAGGACTTCAAGAAAGATATTGAGAACAACACAATTATAGTAGAGGATTTCAACACCCCACTGTCAAAAATGGATAGATCTTCCAAACAAAATATCAGTAAAGATATTGCAGCATTGAACAATGTCCTAGATCAAATGAACTTAACTAATATGTACAGAACCTGTTATCCCAAAGAAGCAAAATATACATTATTTTCTAATGCACATGGAACATTTTGAAACATAGATCACATGATAGGACATAAAACAAACCTCACCAATTCAAGAAAATTGAAATCATATCAAGCATTTTCTCTGACCACAAGGGACTGAAACTAGAAACGAACCTAGGGGAAAAACTCAAAAACACTCAAACTCAAGGAGATTGAATAGCATGCTATTAAATAACGAATGGCCCAAGAATGTGATCAAAGAAGAAATCAAAAAGTTTCTGGAAACAAATGAAAATGAATTCACAACAATCCCAAACGTATTGGACATAGTGAAGGAAGTCCTGAGAGAGAAGTTCATAGCAATACAGGCCTACCTAAAAAGGATAGAAACATTTCAAATAAACAATCTAACCCTACATCTACAAGAACTCGAGGAACAACAAAGATAGCCCAGAGCAAGTAGAAGGAAGGAAATAACCATGATCAGAGCAGGTTAAATGACATAGAGACTAAAAGCACAATTCTAAGGATCAATAAATTCAGGAGCTGGTTCTTTGAAAAGATAAACAAAATTGACAAGCCTTTAAGCAGACTCATCAAGAAAAAAAGAGAAAGGACGCAAATAAACACAATCAGAAATGAAGGATGAAAGATTACAACTGATACCACAGAAATACAAAGGATTCTAAGAAATTACTACAGAGAATTATATGCCAAGAAATTTGAAAACTTAGGTGAAATGGACAAATTTCTAGAAAAACATAATCTTTCAAAACTCAATGAAGAGGAAGAAGAAAGCCTGAACAGACCAATAACAGCTGACAAAATTGAAGCAGCAATAAAAAAACTCCCAACACACAAAATTCCTGGACCAGATGGTTTCACAGGAGAATTCTACAAAGCATTTAAGGAAGAACTAACTCCTATCCTTTACAGACTATTCCAAAAAATCCAAGAAGACAGAAGACTCCCAAACTCTTTTTATGAAGCCAGCATCATCCTAATCCCAAAACCAGATAAAGACACAACAAAGAATGAAAACTTCATGCCAATATCGCTGATGAACATAGACACTAAAATCCTCAACAAAATACTGGCACATCACATCCAGCAATACATTAAAAAGATCATCCACCATGACCAAGTGGAATTCATCCCAGGGATGCAAGGATGGGCTAATATTCACAAATCAATAAATGTAATATGTCACATAAACAAAATGAAAGACAAAAATCACATGATCACATCAATAGATGTGGAAAAAGCATTTGATAAGGTACAACACTCATCTATAATAAAAACACTCAGCAAAGTGGGAATAGAGAGAGTATTCCTCAACGTAATAAAGGCCATATATGAGAGATCTACAGCCAACATCATACTCAATGGGCAAAAAATAAACACTTTCCCATTAAGATCAGGAACAAGACAAGGTTGTCCACTTTCACCACTTCTACTCAACATAGTATTGGAATTCCTAACCACAGCAATCAGACAAGAAAAGGAAATAAATGGCATCCAAATTGAAAAGGAGGAAACAAAACTGTCATTGTTTGCAGATGACATGATAGTGTACTTAGAAAATCCTATAGACTCCACCAAAAAACTACTCGACCTAATAAATGAATCTGGCAAAATAGCAGGATACAAAGTCAACATTCGGAAATCAAAGGCATTTTTGTATACCAACATTGAAATATCAGAAACAGAAATCAGGCAAAAAATCCCATTTGATATAGCAACAAGAAAAATAAAATAGTTAGGAATAAACCTAACCAAGGAAGTAAAAGACCTGTACTCAGAAAACTACATAGCACTGAAGAAAGAAATTAAGGAAGACACAAACAAATGGAAATATATAGTGTTCATGAATCAGAAGAATTATCATCATCAAAATGTCCATACTACCCAAAGCAATTTATAGATTCAATGCAATACCTATTAAAGTACCAATGGCATATTTCATAGATATAAAACAAACACTTCAAAAATTTATATGGAACCATAAATGACCTCCAATAGCTGCAGCAATTTTGAGAAAGAAGAGCAAAGTAGGAGGGATCACTATACCTGATATGAAACTATATTAAGGCCACTGTAATTAAAACAGTCTGGAACTGGCGTAAGAACAGACACATAAATCAATGGAACAAGATTAGAGAGCCCAGAAATAAACCCAAGTCTCTATAGCCAATTAACATTCAACAAAGAGGGCAGCAGCATAAAATGGAGCAAAAATAGCCTCTTCAACAAATGGTGTTGGGAGAGTTGGACAGTTACATGAAAAAAAAAAAGAAACTTGATCACCAACTTATACTATACACAGAAATAAATTTGAGCTGGATAAAAGATTTAAATATAAATCATGACACCATAAAAGTTCTAGAGGAGAACATAAGCGGGAAAATCTCAGATATCCATGCAGCAATATTTTCACTGATAGGTCCCCTAGAGAAAGGGGCATAAAGGAAAGAATAAACAAATGGGATCTAATCAAAGATAAAAAGCTTCTGCATAGCTAAAGAAAACAGCATTAAAATGAAAAGAGAACCAACCATATGGGAAAATATATTTGCCAATGATACCTGCGACAAGGGTTTGATGTTCAAAATATATTAAGAGCTCACACGACTCCACTCTAAGCAGACAAGTAAACCAATTAAAAAATGCACAAAGGACTTGAACAGACACTTCTCCAAGGGAGACATACAAAGGATCCAGAGACACAGGAAAAGATGCTTAAGATCACTAGCCATCAGAGAGATGCAAATTAAAACCACAATGAGGTACTGTTTCACACTGTTGAGAATGGCCATCATAAACAAAGCAACAAACAACAAATGTTGGAGAAGTTGTGGAGAAAAGGGAACCCTAGTGCACTGTTGGTGAGATTGCAGACTGGTGTAGCCACTATGGAATTTCCTCAGAAAACTGAAAATAGAACTGCCTTTTGACCTGGTAATTCCACTGCTAGGATTATATCCTAAGAATTCTGAAACACCAATCCAAAAGAACCTATGCACCCCAACATTCATAGCAGCACAATTTACAATAACCAAGTGTTGGAAGCAACCTAAGCATCCATCAGTAAATGAATGGATCAAAAAACTATGGTACATTTACACAATGGAATTCTGTGCAGCAGAAAGAAAGAGCTCCTACCCTTTGCAACAGCATGTATGGAGCTGGAGAGCATTACGCTAAGTGAAATAAGCCAGGTGGTAAAAGATAAATACCATATGATCTCACCTTTAACTGGAACCTAATCAATAAAAGAAAAAAGCAAACAAAATATAACCAGAGACATGGAAATTGAGAACAGGCTGATAGTGACCAGAGGGGAAAGGGGAGGGGACAATGGGGGAAAAGGGTGAAGGGTTTACAGGAACAATTATAAAGGACACGTGGACAATAACAAGGGGGGGTGGAAACAGGGGAAGGAGGTGGGGAGGGCTGGGGTGGTGGGGAGGGGTGTGGGGGAAATGCAGATAACTGTACTTGAACAACAATAAAAAATAAAGTTTAAAGAAAGAAAAAAAGGAAATCTAAATGCATATAAAATACCTATAACCAACAAAGCAGCAAACAGATTCATATGTCAGCAAGGCAATAAATAATATTTGAAATACATTTTAAAATGCAGAATTATGATTTTTCATTTATTAAAAACATTTTATCTAGCAGATAGTGTTTTTGTCTAGGTTCATGTTTTTCCTGTGGTTTATGTTTGTAAAGTACCTTATTCTTTTTGGTAGAAAGTATTTATAAATGAACACTAAATCCATGTCTGAATAAATAATTTTTAAAAGAACAAACTTCAATTTAAAAATTTAGTTTGGTTAAAAAATGTACTCTTGCTTCTGAGATTCAATTTAGGCAAATATGTTATTTTCCTAAAATTCATTGTCAGCCCAAAATACAGAGGTTGTCATTTATTTCTTTTCCCTTCCCTTCCCTTCCCTTCCCTTCCCTTCCCTTCCCTTCCCTTCCTTTCCCTTCCCTTCCTTCTCTCCCTCTTTTTTTTCTCCCTCCCTCCCTTCTCCCTTTCTTCCTTCCTTCCTCCCTCCCTCTCCCCCCTCTCTCTTTCTCTTTCTTTCTTTTTTCTTTTCCTTCTTTCTTTCTTCTTTCTTTTCCTTCCTTCCTTCCTTCCTTCCTTCCTTCCTTCCTTCCTTCCTTCCTTCCTGGGCCTGGCAGCATAGATTGGTGGTTCCCAAACTTGAGTGGTACGCCCAGTGGAGTGCAGAAGTGCTTCCCAGACACATAAATTTCCAGTCCCTTCTCCTACATAGTGAACCTGGATGTCTAGGAGATTCCAGAACCAGCCATGTTTATAAAGTTCTGCAGGGGTTATATGTCAAGTCTACAGATTTGAGAATTATAGGCATAGTCCATGCCTAACTCTAACCGTTCAAATCATCCATATTTTATTGAATACATGCATAAGCAAATTAGAGCTTATCAAAGGGAGAACTTTCACTTCTATCTCTGATTGCAAGAAAAACTGAATAGAGCTGAAGTATCAATTTCAACTTTATATTATCCTCAGACACAGAACATTGATTTGAGACTTTAAAAGACTTCCTTCCAACTGTTATAAACTTACTGATAAAATAATTCCTATTTTACTAGTCTTTGTATCTTTAGCCTTTAGCACACTCTATGGCTAAATCCAGACAAACATGCTGTCATCTGGTCATTCACAAAAAATATATACAATAGTAATAAAAATGTAAGATATCAAGATTCTAGTGGGAAAGAAAAACAACAAACTCAAAAATAAATACATACCTCGGAGAATTTGAAGAAATGATAAGTACTCTGAAGAAAACAGCAGGATAATGAGATGGAAGGCAAGGAAAGCTGACAGGCAAGTATTTATTAAATTGATAGTCAGGGAAGGCCTTTCTGAGGAGATGAACTCTGAGCAGAAAGCCAACAAGTGCATATCAGGGGTTAGGGGGATCCAGACAGGGGAATAATGAAAGCAAAAGCCAAGTAAAGAATGAGCTCAATGGCTCTGGCTGGTGTGGCTCAGTGGATTGAGTGCCGGCCTGTGAACCAAAGGGTCTCCGATTCCATTCCTAGTCAGGTCAATGCCTGGGCTGTGGGGTACATGGGTTGTGGGATACCTGGGTTGTGGGCCAGTTCCCCAGTAGGGGGTGCACAAGAAGAAACCACATATTAATGTGTTCCTTTCTTCCTCCTTCCATTCCACTCTCTCTAAAAATAAATAAATAAAATCTTTTTTTAAAAAGGAATAAGTTCAATGGGTTTGAGAAAACTCAGAAGGTCTGGTATTTGAGGGTTGGTATTTGGAGTATCTAGAGTCAGAGATGAGGTGATACTAAATTAAAATGTCTTAAAATATCCAGAAGTAGAAACTGGGAGTGGAGGTGGGTGGTGGTATGACTTAGAATGACTTGAAAAGCTGGCCTGAGGCTAAAGCTACTTACCTTGACAGTGAAATGTAGCACTGGCTTTGGTTTCTGTAAGATCTGGGTTCCAGTACTGGTTTCAATGATTGCTAGGGAAGTAACCCTGGACATACCCATATATCTTTAGATATATGCATATACTTTAGAGTAATTTTTTCCTTTTACTGAGTTTATTTGGGTGACACTAGTTATCAAAATTAATATAGGTTTTAATTGCATAATTCCACAATCCATCATCTGAACGCCGTATTGTGTGTTCACCACTCCAGCTCAAGTCTCTTTCCATCTTCGTTTATCCCTGATACTCTTCCCCAACTCCATCAACATCCTCCCCAGTCTACTGGCAATCATCACAGTGTTGGTGTCCATGAGTTTTTTTCTTTTTTGCTCAAACACTCTACCTCATCCCATCCCACCCTCCCAAAGCTACCCTCCTGAGAGCTCTCTCTGGGTCTGTCTCTATTTGCTTGCTAGTTTATTTTCTTCCTTAGACTCCACATACAAGGGACAACCCCAAAAAGCAGAATTCATTGATAAAAAATTGTGTACTTATTCTTACATGTTTAAACTTCAATCATTTTCAAAGTACTCCCCATTTGATGTAGCGCAACTATTGAGATGTTTTATTTCCACTTCTTAAAACAGTTTTTGAATTCGTCAGTTTTGATGCCTTTTAGTGCTTCTACTATTTTTTGTTTTGTTTTGTTTTCTTTTCTTTTGTCTATTCCTCATAGGCAAAATGTTTTCCTTTGCGGACTTTTTTCATCTGGGAAACAAAAGAAAGTTGCTCAGGTCAAGATGGGGTGAATCGGGAGGACGGGGTACCAGAGTCATGCTGCTTTAGTCAAAAACTGCTGAACACTCAGCGTGCTGTGCACAGGTGCCCTTGTAGATCATCCATCATGAAATGGGCAAATGCACTGAAAGAGTCTTCAAAAAAATTCACTGAAGCCAAACACAACTTCTCACAACAGTGCCAGCTGGTGCACTGATACAGATGGGTTCCTAGAACACTCACCTAGCAGGGGAAGCCTGTACTACAAGGGACTCACCCTCCAGAAGATACTTCTGGGTTGTTTTGGGTCCCCCCTTGTATGAGTGAAATTTTATACTTGTTTTTCTTTAACTGCTTATTTCACTTAGCATAATAGTCTCTGAGTCCATCCATGCTGTTGCCAAGGGTAAGATGTCCTTCTTTTTGTGGCCAAGTAGTATTTCATCGTGTAAATATACCACAGCTTTTTTATCCTTCATCTACTGATGGACACCTGGCTGCTTTCAAATTTTGGCTACTGTAAATAATGCTGTAATGAATGTAAGAGTGCACATATTCTTTCTAATTAGTATTTCAGATTTCTTTGGATATATTCCCAGAAGTAGAATTGCTGGGTCATAAGGTAGTTTCATTTTTAATTTTTTAAGGTAACTCCATACTGCTTTTGACACTGGCTGAAAATCTTTCACTGAATTTAAAAAATTTTTAATTAAATTTATTTGGGTGACATTGGTTAATAAAATTATGTAGATTTCAGGTGTACAAGTCTATAATACACCATCTGTATATAGTATTTTGTGTTCACCACCAAGTCAAGTCTCTTTCCATTACCATTTATCCCCCATTTACCCTCTTCAGTTTCCCCCCATCTTCCTTCCCCTCTGGTAATCACCATACTATTGTGTGTCTAGCAGTTTGTTTCTTTCTTAATCTCTTAACCTTTTTAACTCAGCTCCCCAGCCTACCTCACCTCTGACAGGTACAGATTTATAAGCTCCACTTAGTTTTCCTTAATTAGAATGTCCAGGATATCCCATATATGTGCTTTTTAAAGAAGCTTCCCAGTGATTTTGAGGTGTTTAGCTAAGTCTAGCCTTGAAGCCCATGCCTATCAAGAATCTATGAGAAAACAAACATAATTTGTCATACTTTTTGGCTTTTTTGACATAACATGCAATTTAAATAAACATAAACCTTTCATATAAGTTTAGGATATAATCCCCTTTTATGATTTATTCATCAATAGCCCAGATATTCATTTTCATATTTCTCAGAAGGGTTGCATTTCTTTTCTATGGGTGAGTTTTTCCTTTGAATACCTAGTAATGTTTCCTTTTCTGAAGAATGGTTGACTCCAAAGCTTATTTTAAGAAAACTTAATGTTTCAGTGATAACAACCCATATTGTTTTATTTAAGAATGTTTTCAGTAATTTTGATATCATTAAAAATATAATTTGTTTTACAAGCCATTTATGATTTCATACCTTCAAGGAACTTCATGTAGCTATCCACTCAGCACCTGTTCACTGAATGCCCTCTGGTCTCAGAACCACTGGTGAGAAACAAACCCAGAGTCTGACCTCGAAAAGTTCATATTTTATCTAGCGGGGTAAAGACAATATAGAATAATTTTTATAAACAAACATCTACAAATTGTGATAAGTGCTTTGAAGTAAAACCTCCTGGAGTCACGAAATCACATAACAGGGTAGACAGGCCTAGTTATAGGGACAGCAAAAATGACATCTGTGATGTCAGCTCAAAAATGACATGTAAAAATAAGAGTTAACCAGGTGAAGAGGAGGAAAATGCATCTAGCCTGTGGGACTTAAATGCCCTGAAAGGGTATAAGAGAAGGTGGATGTGGCTAGAGGACCAAGAAGATTGAGGTGAGAGAGGTAAACACCAGGAGTTAAGTCTGGGATGGCTTGTCCAAAGCACAGTGGAAATCCTGGAAGTTGGTTTGTTTGTTTAATTACTGTTATATTTATCAAGATGACATTAGTTCATAAAATTATATAGGTTTCAAGTGTGAAATTCTATAATACATCATCTGTTTATTATATTGGCAGGGTTTAAGTAAAAGAGTTAGAGGATCAGATTGGCATTTGACTTCAGTGGAGAAAGGCTTGAAGAAGAGCAAAGCAGAGGTAGATCAGTAAATGTTTATATAAAGCATCTGGTTAATGGATAAAGTCCTATTATGTCCATGGCTGCCTTTCACTGGTGATCTGGCATCTAAAACTAAGCCCCTGTACTTTCCAAGTCAAAACAGAATTAAGTAGAAAAGCTCAATTAAAAGAAGTGTAAAATATTTATATGCTATATTGTGCCAATAACTTTTATCAATCACTTTAAAATATATTTTCCCTTTTGAATTCTAATTTCTAACTCTATTTCCTTTTTTAGAACCTGTAATATTTTATTTTCTTACTTAAGAAAGCAATGTATTTATAGAGGTCCATTCACAACTGTCAGGGATTGTAGATAAAGCTTCTTCAGGTATCTTTCACCAGGTTAAAATTAGTTTCATGTTATCCTAACCAGATAAAATTTCTATTTGCACCTTTTCAAAGACAATTTTGAAAGTTTTCAATGAAACAGTCAGTGAATCTTGGTGATCCCCCAAAAAATCTTAATTTCAGTATTTGACAATAGAACAAAGAAAACACAAAATATCAACTTTGCTGGATGACATTTACATGTCAAGCTTCCTTTTACTTGACTTGAAAAAATGTTACTTTATTACATTATTGCATATTTGATTACATTTAATCTTATTTTGATTATCTATGAAAAATGTTTCTCTGCTAATGCTGGTAAAAATGCCTTTGGAAGGGCACCACCCCCAAGAATTACTACCAAATGCCAGACCAAGTCACACTATCACTCTCCCTGACAGTTTTTAAGAAAAAAAAGTATACAATGCCTCTATTTAATTTATTTTCTTGTGCTTTTGGAGAAGAGATTTAAATTCTAGGCAGTGACATTGCCTCAAGTAATGAAGACAACTCTACATAGGTGATAAATGATTTTCTGGCTCCCTTATTTAGCCCTTTCATTCACTACTGCCCAACACTACTTTTTTGCCTTTTGGTATCTTCTGCCATTCTTGCTCTTTTCTTATATACTACCTGACTCCCTGGAATGGTCTGCTGCTCTTTTATTCCTTTAAAGGCGTTCTCCAGGCTAACCTCTGGCAAGAAAACTATTCTAGTCCAAATCTGTTTTGTTTCATGGCTTGTGCAGTTCCCTTCAGTCTGTATCCTTATTTTCTTTAACGTTTGGTCCACCTGTAGAAACAATGGGAACTGTGTTGACATTCCATAATGTGTTCAGGTCACCATATGTCTTTGTTATTTTGGGTTTATTAAAAATTTCACAAGGCACATCCCATGACATCAAAATAATGGTGATAATGCCAGCTGGTTGGCAAGCATGACTCTATGAGGTAGACTCACTGTTAATTAGTAGAGTGGTCGCTGACCTTGCTCTATGCTTTGTTTATTTGCAGGTGTAGCTTTTAACTGAGAACATCAATGTTCCAAGATAATGAATAATTAAATCCATACATTCTTTTATGTATTCATTCATTCACTCATTCATTCATTCCTGTGTTAATTCAACAAGTATTTGCTCATTATCTTTTATATACTTAGCACTGTGCTAGACCCTGCAGATTAAATTGTAAGCACACAAGACAAAATCCCTGACCTCCTAGAGTAACTCTAGTGTGTGTGTGTGTGTGGCGGGGGGGGGGGGTGGCGAGGCTGTGACAGATATCAATTAAACAATCTCACTGATAAGTACATAATTACAAACTGGTGGAAGGACTTGGAAAGAACAGCATGCCATGTTCCATAAGCCCAGGTAACACAGAAATTGAACAAGACTGGTGGGGAGGTGGGCAGGGAGTCATCAGAGGTGGACATTTTCCTCTGGAAATCACAAAGGTGATAACTAGGAAGAAGGCTGGACCAGAAAAGTGTAGGTATGTTTTATAAAGAAGGAAAAGAAGGACAGAATGTGCAAAGTTCATATGACCACAGTGTATGTCTCTTTCAAGAAACTAGAAGAGCGATATCAATATGACCGAAGCCCACAGCGAGAGGGAGAATGGTGTGTGATAATCTCTGGACTGAGGTAGATGCAGGACCAAGTAATCAAGCTTTGTGGGCCTTATTGAAAACTGGGTCCTCATCCTACAAAAAAAGCATTAAAAATATCACAGACTTAACACAATCCTTATAGAACACGAAATGGAGTGTTGCTTCTGCTCCTTCCTGAGATCTTTCAAAATCAGACTATAATGTTAGCGAGCCAATCACCTATGCAAGTTTGGTGTTAAATTTCCCTATTTTGAAAAGAGTAACTACCAAATTTCTCACTGAACAAGCTCTTCTGTTTCTGAAAATCAGGATATTTAAGAACTCAGGGTTTTATTTCTTAATCATAGTCTGTCACAATAAATATTTATATTTATATTAAACAGCTTCTCATAGATCTTATAAAACATTAAGACAAGTAATTTCTTTAGTTGTTTTGTTTCCCTTTTTTTAAAAAATTCTCAGTGCATTTTAGTTTAACTGATGGATGTATTTACTAGTGAGTAGTGAAATAGATTAATACTTTAAGTGCCAAAAGGCAAAAACCAAAGCTTTGTATGTGCCCTGTATTAATAGAAATCCTGACTTTTGAGGGCTTACTCACTGTGGTCAAAGCTCTGGACACTTTTAAGCATCCAGTCACATTGCTCAGCTTTTAAAACCTTCGCTTGTGAATATGCTAAGCCATGCAGTTCTGGAATCCAAGAGAGCAACTCTGATTCTATCTGTATTTCCATATGCAAAATAATCCAAAAAATCTAAAGGAGTAAAGATATGTAGGACTATAAACAAATACATTTTAATAACAATAGAGGAAAAAAATCAGATATTTGGCCAACCTGCCAAGACCCAAGTTCGGGAGGTTGAATTTTCACTCTTCTAGTTGACAACATAATTAACACCTACAACTGCCACAGACACATACTCCCTGTAGTGTTTTAATCTTTACTGATACATTCACAGCTTTAAAAAATATAACACAATACTCAATTATAAACTTATGTCCTGTTCAACTGTCAGACAAGATCCTAGCTTCCTTTCATAAGATAGTGCTGAATATTTATAGAAATATACATATTCAAAGGATAATAATCCTCCAAAGGAAATCTATTAAGGATTTTCTAAAAATGAGGAGCAACATTAGCAAAGGAGGCAATTACAGTCACATCAAAAGCAGATAACAAACTCATTGTTTTGCCAAGAATGGAATGCTTGTCCTATGTTTTTGCTCAATTGTAAAAACAGATTTAAAACAAGCATCTAGAGAATATTTTTTAATATAATTATTAGAAAATATTGGGGTCTCATCAAGTATAAAACACCTATTGGTGACTTTTCAGATATCTTTGTGTGATATCTTAAAAGGGGATAGGTAGTGTTCTAAGGTGGCCCCTAACCTTCCTACCTCAGGAGTACACACCCTCACACCTCCTCCCCATGAGTGTGGACAGGATTGTACATGTGGTGAAGAGTCACTCCCTTGATTAGGCCAACTAAAGAGAATCTTTTCTAGCCTCGAAGAAGAAAACTGCCATATTGTGGATGGGGACACTTGGTGCCTCTTGAAGTGGAAAACACCTCCTGACTGACAGCCAGCAAGTTGGGAACGTCTTCCGACTCTCAGCTTCTTATTGAAAAGAAACAAGGAACAAAATTCTACCAACAATGAGTGACCTTGAAAGAAGTTCATAATCAAAAGTAGATTTAAATACATTTTCTAGAGTTTATATTTAGATGCATTCTAACACTTTAAATATTAAAATACCACAAATATTTGATTATTCACAACCTATTGTTTCCTAAATTTCTGGATAAATGGGAGAATTAATGTTCATTGTTATAAATGCATAGAACTTATAGGTAACTTATTTCATAGCTCACTTAAATCAATAACCCCATCAGAGGAGAGTAATCATGAGTGTAAAAAAATGCCATTGAGATTTCTTAAAACTGCATCACTTAGAATATACAGATCCATCAGAAGACTGACTGGAATAAGTGGTTTTTAGGTATGTTTTAAACAATTTCATCCTTAAGATGAAACTTCATGAAAAAAATGAGTGTTACTTAAAATATGAATAATATAAAGCATACTTATTCCATTACCCAGTGTTCTTAGTAGGCTAATATTTATATTTTTTATTACAAGACAATTACCTAAAATTTCATTTTATGGGACCTTCTTTCACAATATACATCATAAACTATCATGTTTTATTTTTGTTTTTGAAGCATAAAATCAATCAACTTATTGAGTATAATTTGAAGGTATACTAGTTTTCTAGGACTTCTATAACACAGCACCAAAAACTAGGTCACTTAGAACAACAGAAATTTACTGTCTCACAGTCTGGAGTTCCGAAGTCTGAAATCAAAGTGTTGGCAGGACCATGTTCCCTCCGAAGGCACAGGAGAAGGGATCTATTCTAGAGTTCCTTGGCGTATAGCAGCATAGCTCCAACATTCACATGGCACTTCCCTTGTGTGTGTGTATTAGTATCCAAATTTTCCCTTTTTATTTTTTAAAATTTTATTTATTTATTTATTTTTAGAGAAAGGAGAAGGGAAGAAGAGAGGGAAAACATCAATGTGAGGTTGCCTCTCATGCACCCCCCTACTGGGGACCACAACCCAGGCATGTGCCCTGACAGGGAATTGAACCGATGACCCTTTGGTTCACAGGCCAGTGCTCAATCCACTGAGCCATACCAGCCAGGGACCAAATTTTCCCTTTTTATAAGGACAGTAGTCAAATCTGTTTAAGCCCACCCCCCTCCAAAGAGTCAAAGGTTTGGTGCTTGAATAGCTGCTAGGTGGTTCAGAAGCAGAAACTGGTTGTAGATGCCAGGAAACATGTGCCTGAAGCAGACCTACAACTCTAAGAGCATACACTAAGGTATGAAGAACCCATGCGGCACACCTGTCAAAATTACAACTTCTGACAGAATGATTAGGTTAATCTATAAAAAATATGGAAGACTAGCTGAGATAAATATGAAAATTTATAGTGAAGAGAAGAGGCTTTTCCTATAAAATATTAAAGCATATTATAAAGTTAAAGAAATTAAAACATCATATTATACAAAATCAACAATAATGCAACAGAATTTACACTTCTTTAAGATTCAGTAGAATATAAGAACTTAATTTAAAATAAAACACAGAGAACAAAACAGGATTCAGTAAATCACATTTTCCAGACAATGGGTGAAAATCATTAATAAATTTTTAAATTTTTGGACCACAGTTAGTTTTAAACAATTAAAATAGAATGAAATGGAACGAGATGAAATGGGATGGGATGAGACGGAACGGGAAGATATGGGATTGAATTGGATGAAATGGGGTGGGATGGGATGGGGCAGGATACAATAAAGTAGAGTGGAGTAGAATAGAAGAGAGTAAGAATTAACCACAAATATAAAGGATAAGAATTGCTGTTGACACTTTCATTTCAGTGATAGGGATGTGTGTGAGCACACGTGTGTGCCACGTGTATTCTAGATTGCAATATAGAATGTAATTTTTAATGTGGGTTGTGATAAAAAATTAAATGCCTCTCCAATAAATAATTTGGGGTAATTATTTAAAAGATATTCACTTATATCCTTGGTTTCTAAATATATATGGATTAAAGAGGTTTAAATAAATCACTACAGTAAATGTAAGTGGGCATACATGTGATCTCTGAGAAAGAACTTTGGAAGGGTAAAGTTAAGGAAGCAATCACAAAGAAAAACTATGGCATGTAGGTTTTCACGGACACACAAGTGTGTATGTAGTTCAGGAAACAAGAGTGAAGAGAACACAAAAACTGGGGAAATAATTGCAACAAAAACAAAAAAGAAAAACTATCCTTAATATATTTAAAAATGAATCAAAAAGGAAAGTACTTATTCTATAACAAGTAGATAATTTACAGAAAATAGACATATAACCTGATGAAAAGGGTTTACTTTCACTTAATAATCAAAAGCAAATTTGTCAATAGTAAAATATTCTCTTTCTTAAAAAATTTTGCAAGGACTGTTGAAAAGATATAAAAATATCGGAGGCAGCATAATTTGATGTACACTATGTGGACTTCAAGTTGCCAATATATAAAGAACATTAAAATGCTAGCTTCTCCCAACAAAATAATTTGAAATATTCAAACTATTTTTCAGCTATTCATTTTATCATTACTTGTAATGGTGTTGATTACAAGCTGCATAGGCTGAGTAAGTGGCACAACCTGCAATAGATGCAAGTGTTCATTTGCACGCTTTTTAATGAAATAGAAAACAATCATTTTCTATAGTTGAGAAAATCTGAATTAAAACTTTATATTTGTTCTGAGGAAAAAATTATTAGAAGGAAAATTACACCACCATTAGTGGTTTTCTCTGGATTGGGGGACAGGGGTAATTTTATTTATTTATTTTTCTTTATGTATCTCCATTTGTTTATATATTCTGGATAGGTATATGTTTTTTTTCCCAAAATACCAAAGTCAATTCAATTATTCTGAAAATAACATCCCCTCCCTCACTCCCTCCCATGTGGTGTTAGTACTGGGTCTCTAAGGATTTCTCTAAGTAAGAAATGCCTAAAGGTGTTGTAAACTCTTAAGTACAATTAAACATTCCTCTAGTCACATTCTCTTTTGGTTTTTAGCATTATTTTCTTTTTAAATTTAATTTCCATTGTATTTTTTCCCATTACCAGTTAGGAGAGGATATAAAGGGGCTAAGATTTTTGTTTTTAATGTAAACCTTGGATACAGTATTCACTTCAATATTTCAATTTATTGCTTGTCTCATCTGTTAAAAACCAAAACTTAAAAGACCTGCTCCTATTAAGCACTAATGAATGAGTTAATACCATAAAAAATAACAGAACTTGCTAAGTAAGTGTAAAGGTCATCCCTTCTGTATTATGACAATGCATTTAAGTCTCTCTCTCTCTCTCTCTCTCTCTCTCTGTCTCTCTCTCTCTCTCTTTCTTTCTCTTTTTCTCTCTCTCACTTTTTATTATGGTAGAATGTGTGCACTTTTGATACACCCCCACTCAAATATCTTTTTAAGGAAGGACTTGCTGCTTCCCCAGGGATGGCCTGAGTTGCCTTGCCCATCGTCATGCCCCATCTTGGGAGTGACTCACATGCACTGACTGACCCAGGTGGGAGTATAAAGACCTTACCCTTGCAGCCCACTTCAGGAGGATGCTGAAGGAGCACTGTAGGTCCAGAGCATCATGTGGGGTTTGGCCAGCATTGCAGTTTGACCTTTCTCTCAGGGCCGTTTTTCTTCCTCTCCTTCTATTCCACAAATGCTAACCTCAAGGGCATATCTTAATAACATCCTACAAGTTAAACTCTATCTCAGAATCAGAACCAAATAGAAAATGATAAATTACTACTCTGGATACAGGTGGACTTATGGCATCTTGGACATACTTTGAATGTCATTATGTCATAAAAATTGATGAAGAAAGTGTAGAATTAGAGGTATAGATATACATTAAAGGAAAAGAATTCAAAACCATGCCTGTCTTAAAACATAGAATTTGCCTTGGACTACACTATTCATTAGTGATTATCAATTTATAATTTTATAAAACACCATAAACAGAATTTTTGAGAATCTGACTGCAACTTAGTTTGGATTATATAAGTAAAATAATTTTTAAAGAGAACTGCTTTTGTTAGTATCAAGCTTTGGAGCAGGGTTGATGAAATGATCGGCACACTGCATTGACTGCAGTCAAGTGGCTGGTTCTGGCCCATGCACCCCCTGCTGTCTTCCACGACCAACACACAAGAGTCATGTTAAGTCTGGCAAACTGGACTTTGATTTTGACACATTTTGCAGTGTTTCCAGTGATGCTGAATCAGAAAGCAGTTCTTATAACCTGCTCACCCAACCTGCTTGGCTGAACTGAAGTTCTTTGCTGCCCTCTGTAGGTAATTTAAGGTCCTTAGGAAACTGCTTTCTCAGAGTTGAGGTATTTTTGCTCCATAAATCTGATAGAATAATAGACAAAATGGAGGATATTTGAATTAAAGAAAATTAAGAATATTTCTTTCCTGTAATCTCCCTTGTACTATATCATGCATCTCTGCATTCGTCTTTTTAAAAATAATCACCCAAAATTAAAACAAAATTATGTTTGCAGATACCGAGGTAAGACAAAATGAAAGTATAACACACACAGTGCACACATGCACACACTAAGAATTACTAATTTTCCATCCTTTGTTTTTCATCATTATATGTATTAGACACATTTTAAAAGTCAACCAAATAATAGTATAAATGTTCTCTGATTAAAACCATAAGCTACATGCTATATTTTTTACAGCCAAATTTTAGGGTAGTTTTGTTCACAGCAAAACCAAGTAGAAGGCATATATAGTTTTCCCATATCCCCCTTTTCACCTCTCCAAGTTTCTTTTCCACATAATAGTTTTCCTTGCTTTTAGTTTTATGCTCATTGTTGTTTCATTGGAGGGGTAGTCTTTTGTAAGGAAAGAATCACTATTTCAGTTATTTCAATTCAAATTAAGACTGGTTTGTTGAGCATTTTCTATGTCCTCAGTAAAGGCCTAGCTACTGTGCAGGGGGATATCACAATGACAACAGCAACAGCAAACAGCCGAGTTCTTACAATGTGCAGGTCTGACATATGCTAACCACTTCATCTCTGCAAGTATTCCATGATCTCGGTTATCGTGGAGTACACCCTTTTGTTGAGGGTAGCATTGCCTGAAGTTCCATCATTATTTCTTTAACACAAATTGCCTTTCATAAGGCATGAGAAAATTCACCTATACAAGGTCTGTCTGGAAAAAGTCCAGCCATTGTTAATAAAACAAGAACGGTTTGCATAACATGGATGTAGCCTGGCAGCCAAGGAAAATGAGCTGGAATGCGTATGTGTGAACAATGATGACTTCACTGTACTAGTCAGTGGGCGTAGTGGACGCACTGAGTGAGCATGTGCACTGTGTGGCTGTCACATTCAAAATGAGTGAGAAGAGCAATGAATCTGCATCAAAATTTGTATTAACCTTGAATATTCCTCCATGGAAACTATTGGGATGAATCGGAAGGTCAAGCTTCATTATAACAATATGCTCATGCATCATGTTTCATGTAGATTTTTTGGCAAAACATCAAATCACCCAGTTAACTCAGCTCCTCTGTAGCCCAGATTTGGTGCCCTGAAACTTCTGGATTTTCCCAAAACTAAAATAACCTTTGAAAAAGAAAAGATTTCTGATCATTAGTGAGATTCAGGAAAATACGATGGGGCCGCTGATGATGATGATGACTGGGAGAACTGTGTGAGATCCCAAGGTGCCTACTTTGAATGGGAACTAAGGTGTCACTGTCCTATATACAATGTTTCATGTATCTTGTATCTTCAATAAATGCCTCTGTTTTTCATATTACATGGCTTGATACCTTCTAGACAGACCTCGATTTTGTGATTCCTGTTATTTCTCATGAGCATGTGGTTTTACTCCTATGTGGGTTTTCTATATTTTAAGCTCACCTATGATTTGTTTTTTAAGGCAGTGTGTTTAAGAATTCTTCCCAAAAGATAATCAATTGCTGAGTGTAGCTTTTCTATCTAAATATGAGCCAGGATTCCAATAATTTCTTAAGAGTGGTGGTTATATTTTTGTGAAAGTACTGATAGGAGTCTAAAAGTCCTACACTCTTGGTCTTGATTTTTTTTCTCATTTGATGTCTCTCTTGTTAGTCTACTTGTATCTCTGTCCTAGTTAGATGGAAACTTACTTGACTTCTTTATGAGCTGAACTTATACTGAGATTACTACACATAATAATAAAGGAATCGTTATTGATAGTAAAAACAGTGGATACTTTCTAGCACTAAGGACACAGAATTAGTGTCTAGGAGAATTTTGGATATAATAGAATAGGAAGTCACATAGGTACAACATATATTCAGAGTAATTGTGTCCAGGTGAAAATTTAAAGTAGGTTTAGATAAATGTAAAAATATTAAGAATAACTTTTATAAAGTAGGCTTGGTATAATTAAAGGTAGCAAATCCAAAATTTTAATATAACTTGGCAATTAAAAACATTAACATAGCTCTTTCTGAAAATAATTTTCAAAATAACATAGAAAAAGGTTATCCATAAATTACATTGAACATAAGACAAAGTGTCACTTATTTTCATGTAGGGTCCCTAGGGTCCCTAGATAGTAGGAGCACAGCATTTTGAAAGTTAATTAACTTGTAAATTGTTAATTAATTAAATAATATGTGATAAAACAGTATTCCCAGGAGAAAACAGTGTAAAGTTCCTGAAACAGGAGCATGTCGGTCTTGCTGTGACAAGAAAAAGGAGGCCAGTGTGATTGGGACAGAATGGGAGAGGGCAGAAGAATAGATGAAATCAGAGGGTAAAGGATGAAAGAGTTAAGTGAGGATGAGAAGTGAACTGAAATCATTGGGGCCTTGTAGTTCAGTGCAAGGATCTCTACTTTTAGACTCGGGAGAATAAGAGACCAACGGAGGGTCTGAGTAAATATGATCTGACCTCTTTTTGTAAGTACTTCTTTGACTGCTATGCGAGAATAAATTGCAAACACTAACAAGATCAGCCAGAAGAGCTAGCAAAGTGTGGCTGTGGTCTTCTAGACAAACATGATGACAACTTCGGTTCAGAATGCTACTCTGACACACACAGCGGCCAATAGAAGGTTTTATTTTTCTTTAAATTTTCCCTGGATGAATGCTTGTACTAATGTTTTTCAAATTTATATTTTAAATTATTTGAATAGATAATATATCCCATTTTAAAATTTTAAAAAGAGAAACAGTTTTACTTCCTCTCCTTGACCCTATGAAACAGTTCTTACTAACTCCACCCATTCAGCACACATAGCCATTTTCATTTCTTTGAATTTATTTCTTGGATTCCTTCAGAGTTTCACTGAGCAAACACAAACAAACAAAAATGATATGCTCCCACCCCTTTTACACAAAAATCAGAATCATATATGATTACATACACTGCACTGTGCCTTGCTTTCTTTCATATAATGGTATTTATTATCCTGAAAATGTTTACCTACTAATACACAGAAATACTCCTGATACCTGTTAATGATTTCATAATACTCCATTTTATCAATGTACAATTATTTAATTCTCTGTTAAAGAGTATTTATAGGTTGTTTCCTTAATAATATTGCAGTGTATATCCTTGTACATGAATGTTACTAGATTTAAAAATTTGTTTTTAAAAATATGTAAATAAAATACTATGGCACTAGACACTTCAAATATATGGATGTGGTAGATAATTAGATGATCAGCCCAGATCCCATCTTTGGGGTGGATGTATCCATCCCAGAGTTGCTGGGAATATTAGTGCTTAATGACACAGAACAGAGCCCCTCACTGGGAACTGCCTGTGGCCCCAGGGAATGCCCATTCCGAGGTGGCAGCCTGTGACTAGTGACAGTCTGAGGAGGGTGGTAAAGCCCACTTTTGCTTCAAAGTGAGAGAGCTCTGGGCTCAGATATGGCCTCTTGCAAGTAGCTTCTCCATGTTCAATTCTGGTACTTCCTCACAGGTCTTTCCCAAGAACACTTCCAATAAATGTCCATATGTCTGACAATATATTTTCAGACAACCCAATTTAAGACAAAATATTTAAACCCGATTAAGTCTGAGTCTGTAGGACTAAGGTTAGGTTATCACAGTGTTGGTAACACTTAAAATATTGTAATAATAGTTTTATCTTTCACATCATTTGGTCTGGTAAATTTCCTTCAGTTTTTTAATTAAGGTATATATAGTAAAATTCACAGTTTTTAGGTGAATAATGTTAATGAACATAGTTATATAATCACCCCCAAAAATAATAGAAATCTTCCATCATCCAAAAACAAAAATTCCCTTGTGCCCTTTGGTTGCAGCGTCCATTCAGATATACTCACAATTCTTTTAAAAGTGGCTTACTTGTTTCTTATTACTGAGTTAAGAGAAATTTCAAATATTCTGGCTATCAGTACTTTATCTGTATTTTACAAATATTTTTTCTTAGTCTGAAGCTTAACTTTTTATTTTCCTAAAAGAGTTCTTTTGAAAAGCTTTCATGTAACTTTTAAAAGCTAAAATGCCAGATTCAATTTTTCATTATTTTCCAAATGTAGTAGTAATCTATTATACAGGATAATAGGTAATTAAAATAAATAAAGGTGGATATTTTTAGCATATGATACAATTCTTCATGGAACCACAGAAGAAGAAAAGCTGACCTCTTTCTAAGCTATTAATTAGACAACTCCCTTATAAAGTGGTTATAATTTTTTATAGTATTTGCAAATTTGAATGCAATTAAAAGAGGACACAGATGGGTATTTTGGTTATATCAATGTTTTAAGGCATTCTCTGCTATTTATTTTTAGATAAGTTCTTTAATTTCTTTTTGGGTTATTAAGAAAATAAAAAAATGAGCCTGATTTGACCTAAGATGGAGAAATAAAGGTACAACTCAAGAAAATCTTTTCCCAAAAATATAACAAAATGAACAAAAGATAGGAAAATGTGGTAACAAAATTAATATAATCAATCAACTAAGTGCAATCATGACCACATCACAAAATGTAATGGACTGGAGACCCGGTAGGGAAGGTTGTTCTGGAGAGAAGCTCAGCAGAGTCAAGCTCCTAACCCCATTTTAGCCCTACGTCTGGACAAAAGTAGATATTATCTTTTATTTTTTCAGAGTAAAGAATTTTAGAAACTAATGCTGGGGAGAAAAAGTTAAATTGTAAATAATGAGTCTGACACTTTCAGAGGTAGGAAGAGTCAAAGGAAAAACAAACCGAAGTCCTGTGGTTTCTTTTTTGGGGAATAGGATACACATTATCAATTGAATGGAGTGAACCTTGATAAAGAACTCATTTTAAAAAATCTTCTTTATTATGAAAATTTTCAAACATGTTAAAAAGAGAGAATAGTATAATGAACTACCATGTACCCATCAATCAGACTTAACAAAACCACAAATGATTGCCAATATTGTTTCATCAGAATTGCTACCCACTCCACCTTTTTTGATATTTTGGAGCTTGTAGAAGGTGATTAGCTAATCTATCATTTTTGTAGCCAACAACATGTCTGTTATATAGAAGGTATTCAAGGGTATTTGCTAGATGAATCAATTAATCAATGAATCTATCAATATCCATTTAGACACATCATTTCCCTTCTCAGAAAATGAGTCTGCCTTTAGCAAAATATAAATATTATATTATGTGATGAATGTGATAATAGGTAAATACATGCAAAGAATCACATTTCCTTAAAATATGCTCAAGGACAGGCATTTTGAGATAATCAGGCTAACATTATGGCAATTTCTTATTTGTAAAGAGAATGCTGCTAAGCTTTCTAATCCAATAGCTAGTGAGAAATACTACTGGAAGATCAAGGGAATTAATTCTAAATCTGGACCATGGGTTTTCTTGTCTTACAAAACTGAAGTTATTAATTAGTATGTTCTCACACAGATATGTTCATATAGTATGAACAGTAAGCCAACCATTCACACACATGATTATATCATTTCACCATGTATTTCCTAAATACCTCAGAGGCCAGTTAGTTCTATTAAGGACCAAATGGGTGATCCCCAGTACAGTTGTGAAGAAATAGGAATATGATTGTATATGATACCAGTTCTCTAATACGTCAACTCATGCGTGATTTAGTAAATCATCTAGATGCTTATTTTATACCGTACCAAACACATAGATACTTTGAAATATGATATTCTTAAGGACACTATTACAAGTATTAAAAAATATTAGGCTCCTATTTGCTCTACAGAAGTAGTAATTTCTCCCAAGACAAATGTTAATAATTGGAAGCAATTATAATTAGAATGGAACTTGAGTATTCAAGAAAGAACTTAAGTGTCTACTTCTGGGAAGCTGGTGGCATAACTGAGAGTGGACATGGACAATCAGTACAGGAAGTATTTTAAAACAGGTGTTTAATCTGCTGTCTTTGATTTTCAGCCCAATGACTAAAACATTGTAATGTTAACATTTATATAATTTAGTTATGAAGTTTTAATATAGGCTGAGGTATTATTTTAACTCTACCAATATACTTAAATTTGACCCTCAGATTCTATTTAAAGAAGAAAAAAGTTATAAAAACTTGCTTTACATTTCTCTAAGCAGTCTGTTGATGGTGATTTCTATTTCTATTATGACACTATCTATAGTTCAACTATTAAGACATTAGATCCATATAGTAAAAAATACTAAAGATTTTAATATGAATTCTTAGCATAGTCTTTATCCACCACTCATCTACAATTTATACTTAGCAATGGCTCTCTGAGCAACTGCACAGTATGTTGGTATATATGGAATTAGAAGATATTTCTTATTCTCTGCAACAATTTATTGGCTGTAGGTACAGGCTTTTAAATGCTGATTATCCCAGAGGTAAAGGAGCTGATAGATTTAAAATGCAGTTTTGCTTAAGTGGGAACAGAAAACATCTTCATTTTACTAACAATGTTAGAGGATTTATTGCTAAAACTATATGGCATCAAATTTATAAAAGAGATAAAAAGAAAACCCTGTAAGTAGATTTGCATGGTTGTTTCACAGATATAAGCATATAGTTAGTCATTCTACTCTTTGCTACAAAGGATTTAAAGATTGCCACTGTTCCATGGAAGAAAATGAAGGATTGAGATTCAGAAGATGTAAATTCATAAGAAACAAGAAAGTTATGCAAAGAGGTTTGCATTTTTTTGTTTACTGAACACATATGTAGTATTTTAGAAGGAACTTTTACTAAATGCATTGTTTAGGGATTGCCATTATGCTGTGAAAAGGAATCATGTGTTGAGAGTCACAAGCCATTAGTTGTCCCAGCTCTACCTATAATTCAATGTGGGGAATTTACTTAACAACTTATGCATGTGATTCCTGGTTTGTTAAATAATATGGATATCATAATCTTGAAGGTCCCTTTCAGATCTAAAATGATAATATTCTAAGTGGTAAGAATTATCACCTTTCTTTTGTAGGGGGCTTATGCAGTTTACATAAGTAATATATTAAACAGTGGACAAATAATGGAAATTAAGTGTAAACATAAAGAAAAGAAAATGACAGATGTATTACTCTCTAGTCACAGCCATTAATCAGTGGTACATGGCCTCCCATACTTTTCCATATGTGTGACTTCTTTAAAAGAATAGCAAGCCTCTTTAACTTGTTTTTCTTTCTAAACATAACAAACACCTTTCCAAGTTATTACATACAAAGGTGGATAATTTTAAATACTTCACATGTATACACAAAATATATTTAACTAATCCCTTTTTTTGGCTTTCAGATTGTGTCTAACTTTGCTATTATAACTGTGATGAATAACATTGTAGGTGAATCTTTACTAATTTGTCTATTGCCTTAATATAAATATATAGGTTGGGATCATTAGGTCAAAGAAAAATAGATGTTTCTTTTTAGTAATTTGATATATTTTGACAAATTATCACACAGAAAGTTGTCCTGTACAGTTCTACAGGCTGTGTAGTAGAGGATTTATTTCTTCAAAACAAAGACAATATAGGGAGCCTCATTTCTGTTAATCTTTGCTATGTTGATAGGCAAAAAAAAAGTACTTTACCCTTATTTCAATGATCATTTCTGTGATTATTAATGGGAACACAAGTGACACTAAATGGTTGGGCTGCTTTTCTTGTTAAATTTTCTGTATGTGCTTACCACTATCTGATATATTTTAAATTTCACCTTATTGTCTATTTATTGTTTGTTTTCCACAACAACCATATAAATTCCATGAGGTCAAGAATTTTTATTTGTTTTGTTCACTGTTATAAATCAAAAACTGAAAATAGGACTTGGTATATCTAAGACATTCAACAAATTTGTTGAATAAATTAATATGATGCTGCTTTTATAAAGGTGAACCAAAAATATAGACTCTGCCTTTATATAATTTATAATATAGTGAGAAATTAAACACAAAACAGATAAATAAATAGTATGTCACTAGGAATGTAGAAAACTAGGAAAATATGCAAGAAAGGACTAGGATGCTATAATAGTAAAGTTTGTGAGATGTGGAGGACTTCCAGTTATATGGCAGGATTAGGAAACACCTTTCTGAAAATGATCATTCAAGAAGAGAGATAAGTATATGTGAAGATTCCAAGGGAATGGAGAGATAGATGGAGTCTAGGAAAATACAAGAAGTCTGGTATGGCTGCAGCATTACTGGAGATAAAAGAAGGAAACAAATTGGACTTGCAAGCCATAGTGAGGAGTTTGGATTTTATTCAAACTTCAGTGGGCAGTCATTGAACAGTAGTCAAGGACATGAATTGATAAGATTTATGTTAAAGTTCTCTAGCTGCTATGTGAAGGATGTATTGAAGGACAGGGGAAAAGGGAGAAAGTGCAAAGACCAGTTAGGAAGCTCTTGTAGCAGTCTAGTCAAGCAGTAATGATTGCCTGGCATACAATAAGGGTAGAGGATCCATAATTTGATTGAAGTCCATTTGGGTGGTAGAATGTACAGGGTGTAATGAATAACCAAATATGGGATATGAGGAAGATTCAGAAATTATAAATATCTGTCAGGTTTCTGGTTAAGTGAATGGATATATAGCAGTGCAATTGACCAAGACAAGAAAAACTGTGGGAGAATTCAGATCTTAAATATTAAACCAAACTTGTATTTATGAAATATACCCTGCTTAACATATTATTATATTGTTTGATTCTCAGGCTTATTTTTTTACATAGAATTTCTAACACAAACTTCCTTTACCCAGGCATTACCCATGAGAGCTGGGTTACAATACTGTTTCCTAGATACCTCCTCTTCTGAGGACCTTGGCAATACAAGTTTGAGAAAGTTACATGTACTGTAGGAACCTTATGGTCCAGTCATTATAAAACAGAGGTGGCAAACACAAGGCCCAAGGGCTTACTTAATCTGGCCCTCCACCTTGTTTTATCTGGCCCAGCACCTTGTTTCTACCTGGCGGCAGTGCTGAGCTCCTTGCCCCTAGTTACGGAGCAGTTACATTTATACAGTCCTAAAATTACATTTGGCCCTGTGAAGGCAATTGTGAGGCTCATGTGGCCCCCGGTGAAAATGAGTTTGACACCCCTGCTTTAAAAAGTCCAACCAAGACAGGAGGTTGTCATGGAGGCAAGTTAAAATATATCTGTCTTAAACACTGCTGCTTTATTAACTTTACAAGGGTTCAACATTGCTATAAATAATTTCTGCTTTCAGAAATCTTTATTTTCTACATAATAAAGCCCAACCTAGCCTGCATTCATTGGTCCATTGAAAGAAAGTCTCCAACTAGAATTTCTCTGGTTATGCTTTGTGTGCTTTAAACTCTTACTATGCAAAGTGTGGTCAACAAACTGGCAGTACTGATATTACTTGAGAGCTTGTTAAAATCACAGAATCTCAGGCCTCATTCCAGACCTATTACATCAGAATCTGCATTTTAACAAGATCCTCAGGTAATCATATGTACTTTAAAACTGAAGAAGCGCTGTTCTGACGGACAAACTGTTTCTCAGGTAAGACAGCTGTTCCCTTCTCAGTTCCTGTGCACTTACAACACATGCACTGCTCCCTCCCCCGAAATCCCATTCTTTCCATCTGAAAGTATCCAAGTTTTGCTTGCTGTATTTAATATTAAATGTTTATTCCTTGGTCATTATGAATTGGGATTTATAATTATATTTTAACTGGCTAACTGTATCATATAAAAATTGGTGAATTTTTTAGCATTTCTTTTTAACTTAGTGAACTATCTCATTTGTCTCATGGATTTTACTTGATGGCCACTACCTTTCCCGATACATAATCACATAACTCCTTTACATGCATGTGGTATTTTCTGTAATTTCTACTTTCTGCCTTATGAGATAGTTAGTACTATAGATGTCTGATCACCAGTTCTAGATGCTCTTTAAAGTGAAGGTTCCTATCTGATTAATATTTGTAATCTCTACAACACTGTTCTTGCCCATATATAATGCTGAATAGCATTAGTTGACTAAATCAGTGAATGAACAAACAGCATATACACATGGTCCAGTCATTCTGAGGTTACCAGCTCTGATTTAGGCAATCTTTGAATCAATGCCAAGGCTCCCCAAAGATAAGTGTTGCCAGGAAGCCTGAATTTCACCAGGGCAAGGTAACATGGCTAGAATGCATTTATATTCTGTGTGCCAAAACATTTCATTGTGATGGTGATTTTACTTCTGCCAAGGGCCAGAAAAGAAGCAATCAAACAACAGATGAGGCAAAATATACAGTGTTATTAGAATAACCATGCCTTTAGATAATAACTTGCTCAATATTCTTCAGTACGTATGGGGTACAATATGTGGAAGTTCTTCTAAACCTGTGTTGTTAGTCATGTTAATAGTGTGTATCACTCTATGGTCCTGACAAATATTATTTATTTCAAAGATGGAGGAGACAATATTATTAGTTTTTTGGCTTTAATGTTCTGTCCTCTCTTTTCTTCTAATAAGTCAACAAAACCGTGTTATGTTTGCTAAATTCGCTACATTCCTGTAGCAAATGGTGTGTGTGTCTTTTTAATATATCAGGTGGTTAGTGTCTCACGTCTATAGTCTAACATGTTATCAAATTTCACAATATGTGCTGAAACAGAGTAAGACAAATATTGAATTCTAAAGCAGTACTGTATAATATTTTATTAAGGTTCACAATTCAGAGTCCATAGAACATAAGTATAAATATGGGCAGGATCAAGAGCACAAACAAGCTGTCTTTAAGGCTTGGTCATAAAAATTCTATACAACACTGGCTTTTCCAATAAATATTTGGCTTCTTATACTACTTTTTCTAAGTCAGGATAGTAGCTTTATTGAAAAATATCACCTGGCAGTGGCCTTCATCAATAGAGTGAGAGTATGGTTTATTAAAGTCTGATTTTAACCACTATTAATTTTAATGTGTTCAATTGCTTTGATCTCCCTTCAGTTTACTTTTTATTTCCTGAAAACTGCTCTGGGCATTTTCATTTTTCGGATTCGTATCCTTGTGTAGGTGTCGCATACTTAAAGCACATATAAAAAGGGGCTATGAAATACTTCAATATTTGGAAGTATCTTCTCTATGCCACTTTGTGTATGAGGGGGTGGGATGCATCTGCAAGCGGTGAAGCCCTTCCGGAACACAAGGCAGCCCAGTTCAGCTTCCTGTGTACGTGGCCTATTAAGTAGCACAGGGCCCATCTTCAGAAAGGCCCCAGCCTTGGTTTAACATTCTTCTGTGGATATCTTAAAATTCTTAAAAATTTTATCTTTGAATTTGTGTTTATAATTGCAGTTTGGTGGTACAATGGAACAAGTGCATGAACAAAGGAGAAATGTGCAATATGCATGTCTGTCACCCATTCCTTGTTGACTCAGTCACACATAGAAGGCTCATGATACCCCTTGAGCACATAACTCTGGGGTCCCACAGTGTGTGGGAGTACAGCAAGATCCAAGTGAGAGTATACGGTATTATGTCTATGGCTATGTCAGTAAGGGTGTTGACGAGCCCTGCTAGGTGATGTTTTCCTTATGCACCAGAATTTGCTTTGAGTATAGAAAGAAGGCAATGGGTATCTGAGAGACATGAATGACCAAGAATCTTATTGTAGCCCTTCTTACTTGTGTTATTTCCATCTAGGAGCCAATCGCTTATGCTGAAAATAATGATATAAAAAGGGAAGGGAAGATAAAGAAACCCTTAGTTCTTTTTCCTTTCAGTTATTCCTGATTCACCTATAAGCCAAAAGCAAAGGTTGTGGGTAGGAGATGCACATATCAAGAAATGAAATACAAAGAGTTGAGCTAATTTTGTGTAGCATTTTCACTGATCCGGTAAGAGAAACCGGATCACAAAAGAAATAAATATTTATGTATAAGCTATAGGATACAAATTGTATCATATCAGTGATTATGCATACAAGTTAAATGGTCCTATATTTACACTTAAAACTGACATTGCACATGAATGGTAAAATTCATGCTAATAATGTAAACTTTTACCTTAGAATGGCATTAAATAGCAAATTGAGAAATTTATTATGGTGAGTCAAAAGAACTGTGGAAGTAAATAAGTACTATATGCTTAACAACACTTTTCCCCACTGCTTTTTAAACTAGAGGCCTGAAATTTTCATTTTGCAGTGGCCCTTGGGTATGACTGCCATGTTAGGGACATATGTGACTTTTGTGTATATTTGTGTGTAGATCATGTTGTTTCCATGGAGAAATAAAATGGTTACTTTGTTTTAGGGATTTTATTACAAAGGGCAGAGGCATTCTTAGGGCACTGCAAGTTGGCTCTGTTTCTGGATATGCTGAGGAAAAAGAGAAAATGGGAAAGGACTCTGACAAGCCATCAGAAATGAATCTTATCCTTTAATTGATAAAGTAAAAAATCTATTTTTTTTAGGAACTAGTGTTGTACCTACCACACTTATCTTGGAAAAGGTTATTCTTAAATGATATTCGCATATTTGGGAAGATGAAAGGACCTCTTACAAGGAAGCCATTTATCTTTTTCTTGCAGACAAGATGGGTCTCAAATGCATTTATCATCTCTTTATTAGTGAAAAAATGTCGAATATTAAAAGCAGGCAGACATTTTGCTAGAGGATTCTGGTTATACCATTTCATTGTAAATTTGTAAGAAAAACTAAAAAGCTGTAATTATTATTATCTTTCCATTTAATTAAAAGCCCACCAAAATGAAACTAACTTGTGTTTGTTTTTTTCCTTTTAGTCCTTTTTGAAAGGCCTAATTTTCTCCCCAAAACATTGGAAGTAGAAGTTGTAGTAGCTAGTTTTGTAATTGTGGTCACCCTTATAAGCAGTCATAAAGGTAACAGCTGTTTCAATACAGCCATAAGCATGGATTTTAATGAATGCAGTGGGTGTTTTAAAAGATGAAGAGCTCACTCTAATAGGAATAGACTGAATTATTTATGGAGGTTGTATTGATTGCTTCTAGAATCAGAATTTTGTCTTCTGCTGCAGCAGTCAAATTACTTTACTATATTTAATTTAATGTAAAGGTTTTTGTACAACTTCTTGTGTATTCCATACATTTAATATTTTCTTTCATAATAAAATATGTAGATACTTTAAAGTTAACATCTAGGGTTTTTGTGCTTGAATAAACTCTTTATTGGACATTAGGGAGTAGGGAAAAGCATGTTTTTCTTATGTCTTCAGAAAAGATGGCTTCAGAAAAAAAAAATAACATCCTGCACGCTTATGGGAAACTGCTATGGTAAAGATTATGAGAATTAATGAAGAGAATCAAAAGGCCTTTTAATGGCATATCAATGAGAAACATCATACAAAATTGTCAATGCATGCTATTAATAAAAATGGTGTCATAACATTTTTAGTAAGACATGCCCAAAGCTCAAGGAGAATCTCTTATGTAATAAGTAATATAGAGTAAAATACGAGCATCACTGAGAATTTTTTAGGCAGTAAGTAAAATAGAGTAATATAGTAGCTGGACCTAATGACCTTTTTTGATCCTTCTAATTTTTTTTATGACTCCATTATCACCTTCCCTGAAAGGATAATTAACAACATCTGGGAATCTGATTTACTGACATTATTCTCGGCAGGCACAAGAGAAGATGCAGTCACCTAGTAATCAAAAACAATGTGGCCAGATGTTCTGCATCAACTAACTACCAACACATTTAAGTAGATATCCCTTTCTATTGTGGTGGTAATGACAGCATTGCTTACAAATGAAAATCAGACATGCAT
The DNA here is from genome assembly GCA_004024845.1 of Tonatia bakeri. Classification (NCBI taxonomy): domain Eukaryota; kingdom Metazoa; phylum Chordata; class Mammalia; order Chiroptera; family Phyllostomidae; genus Tonatia; species Tonatia bakeri. The sequence goes on from PVIA01007257.1 coordinate 44,882, forward strand.
GTAGCATACATCTGTGATGTTCATTTCATCAACTGAGCTTTTAATGACAATTAACTGCATTTTTCACATGCCAAATATATACTCCCAGAAAGCCAGAAAACATAGGGGGAGGGAAGCACACAAAACCTTATAGTATAAACAAAACACTTGAAAGTGGTGTTAAAAAGGAAAATGCATTTGTTTTTTGAAATCAAAAGCAAACAATTTATATCTGTTTTGAAAATGCAAAAGTGATTCACTTAGCTACTTGAACTCCAATGAGACAAGCCTTTTTTCTTCCCTTCCTGCTTCCAGCTCTGGCTGCTAGACCTGGAAAAGAAGTCTTGCTGCCTTTCTGTTGGGAAGTGAAAGAGTCATGTCCTAATGCTCTGGGGCATTGCACTGGGCATCCACAGTGTTGATTCTGTTGCTTTTCTGAGCTTTCTTCTTTATGAACTCTTTCTACAAAAGGCATATTAAATTAATGTCTACTGCAACCAGCACTGATATGTTACCAAGAACCTTTTAAGATGTAAAAGATCAGAGAATAAAACTAAATAAGTCATAAAAATATTGTCATATTTTCCTTACTTTTTAAAATATTTAATGAAGTAATGCATGTACATAATTAAAAAAAATCCTTGACAGTCCTTCCAAGGGACATGTATAAAGGACACATGAACAAAGCCAATCAGGGGTAGGATCAAGGGCGGGAGATGGGGATGACTAGGGTGCGGGGAGTGGCGGGGGAAATAGAGACAACTGTACTGAATGACAATAAAAAAAATCCAGTGGCACTCACCCCTTTATGGTTTCAATCATTTCAAATGTTTTTTAAGTGATAGTATTTACCTGATATTTTTCAATATTATAATCCTAATTGTTTATTTTTAGGCACTAATGACTCTTTTCTGCAAATTTATCCTCCTAATACTGTTCTATTTGCTTTCTTTTTCTGTCTTCTGGGTATAACGTAATCATTATTTTTAGTTAATAATCAATATTTACATCATTATGACTATTGTTCAGTATGAAGCCAAGTAGTTTGTAACGATAGCTATTATAAACTTATTGTTCATTTTTTAATTTGTACTGTTTCCTTTAACCCAGTCTTTAACTTTTTTCCTAGAGTTTCATCAGATATAATATATCCCTACCAGAAGCTCATTTCTTACTCCAAAAGCCATATCACATTTGATAGATTTATTCCTTTCTTTTTCTTGGAGCCTTTTCTTCTTCCTGCTCCAGCAGGTGCTTGTCACCCTCTAGGCAAGCTGCCTCCACAGACTTCATTTTGCCGCTTTGCAGAAAAGTGATTTTTGACAGACTTACTAATTAAGTGAATTTGATATTAATGTCAGATCTGACTGTGCCTGAAATCAGAAATCAGTGAAAGGAGACTGTAAGTTTAAGAAAGTAGGCCAAAGTAATTTCTCATAAAAAGACAGATGTTTAATCACTCAATTACCACCAAGTACAGAACCTCACATTCTGCTCATGGAAAAATTATAATCATGCTTGTACCAGCTCCTGTGCTGCTCAGTGATACAAGTTCCCTAAGTCCACTGAACTAACTGTATCTCTTTCTAAATGGATTACTTGCCACTCACCTGACTGCCTGGACTTATGTAAGATTAATTCTGCATCCTGAACTGATATATCAAAATGAATGCCCTGAATGATACACTGGTGCTGCCATTTGCATAGGTTCTCTCTCTTGCCTTTTTTGATGACCTTCCCATTGCGCCTCTTAGAGTGATATATGCACAGAGCCTGATGCTGAACCAAACAACCTGCTCTTCAATAGGCATCATTGTTGTCACAGCACTTCTCATGTGCTTACCACCTTGGCAGTGTGGCAGGGTGCCTGTCTCTATTAAAATACTTTCTGTAGTGCAATAAGGAAGAGGATTGAAAAGTTTAATCATACTCTAGTTTCTTTGCTTAATATCTACTGCATAAAAAAACGAGGTAATACAGATGTATGGCTATTTCTTCCCTCAGGCACAGAGACTATCAGCTTTTCAGAGACCTACTTTTCTGGGTAGTAATAAGAAACTGAAAATAAAATAGGTTTATTTTCTCTCAAATATAGAAATTAAGAAATTCAAATTAATACATGTTTAATTAAATAACCAGAAAATAAAACATTAGTTAATTATGAAGTTTAATGACTTAATAAATTATTGAATTTAAGTACAAATTTCATTATATTTGAAATATTCCATAGAGTTAGATGTTTTCGCTTACCCCAAATTTCCAAGTGTGCATACTAATTCCAACAACAATATTAATCACACAGCAGCTGCATTTTAGGAGGGAGGGATTTCTAATTTTTTATTTAAAAAATATTCAAACATAAGAAAAATTGAAAGAATAGTCCAAAGAAAATCTGCATACCTTTTAACAAGATCATAAAATTGCCAGCCTTTTAAGATTTAACCTTCTTCATAAATTCACTTATTATTTACAGTTATCCTCAATTTACAGCTGAGGCATCTGGGAGGCAGAGAGAAATTACACTCCTTGTTCTTAGTCCTAGTGCTAGTAAATAGTTGGTCTGGGATTCAAATTTAGAGATTCCCTGAGAGCTCATATTTATTAAGATATTCAAGAAAGCATTCTGTATTAAATAAATTATGCAGAAGCAACTGCTTTACAAATTATTTTACTTCAAAATTTTATTTAATATAGAATATAGATATGTTTTAATGTGGGTTAGGCGATGAAAAATTTCTGAATGTAACAGTGTCTCGAAAGCTTTTTAAAGGCTTTGGGCAAATATGCATCAGTTCAGAGGCAAAGGTTCTTGGCAGTGCAGTCAAGGAAATGTTGAGGAAGCTAAACAAGATATGAAAAGATACAGACTTCCAGTCAAGAAGGAGGTGTAGGTAAACATGACTCACTTTCTTGAACAATCACATCAAAATTACAGCTAAACTACAGAACAACCATCACTCAGAACCATCAGAAATCAAGTTGAATGGAAGCCCAGTCACTACACAACTGTAGAAACTGCATCCATCGAGACTGGTAGGAGACGTGGAGATGTGCAATGGGTTGGTCCCACACCCATGTGTGGTGGATAAAAATTGGGGAGGGATATTTTGACAGTGAGGGGTCCCAGCCCCATACCAGTATACCCAATGCAGGGTTCCAGTTCCAGGAAGAGAAGACTCTATTATAACTTCTGGCTGGAAAAAACAGCAGGGTTTGAGTTGGTATAAGGAACTACTGGTGTCCCAACAGTGCCTCTTAAAAGGTCCACACATAAACTTACTCAGATTCACTCCTGAGCTACAGCAGGGGTAGCAGTTTGAAAGGCACCAGTGGTATATGGGGAGGAACTGATGTGTCTGGCATCAGGTTGGGAACTGGGAGACAGCTTTCCCCCAGACAAAAAGGAAGACAGCAGACATGTTCCTTTTCTGAACTCTCCTCCTACAGAGCCACAGAGCCAGCAGACAGGGTTTATACCTAAGACCACTCAACCTTGCTCACACAGTTTACTCAGCCCTTGGGAATCCTTGAGGCTCTGCCCCACCCAATTTACAGCTGACCCAAGCTGTTAACAGTGGCTTTTCCATATGAATGGCTGGTCTATCTCAGGTTTCACATCTTTCTAAATCATCTCAAATAAGCAACAACTAGCTTCAGCAAGTTCCCAACCCCCATACCTCTGGTGAAGTGGTCCCAGGTCCAGCACTAGCAGCAGCCTGATTTGGATCACAGTTTGGCTTCACCTGGGAACCACCAAGCCCAGCAAAAGTAGCAGTCATTTGCAGACTGCTTTGTAGATCATGCTAGTTGGCTCCAGGTGGAATACAGGTGGTGGCTGACCATGCACCACCCAGGAAAATCCAGGACCTGCATACCCAGTGGACAGCTATAGACCACATCACACCACCCTGCCCCTGCACAGCTGATCTTCCAAGAAGGGTGGAGGTTAGTGGTCAGTGGTTACAGCCAGTCCTTGCAGCTGACTGCCCTGGGTATATCCCTCTCATAGACCTACCAATAGCAATCAAGGCTCAATTAAAGAAGAGGGCACATACAGCTTACCCAGAGGGTGGACCTCGAGTACCAAGCTTGGGTGAGAGGGGAGGCTATTTCACTGGACACCAAAGGACACCTACTATATCAGCCCATGCTGTCAAGACAGGAAGTCAGAGCAGCTCTACATAATACATAGAAATAATCACAAGGAAGCTGCCAAAATGAGGAGATAAAGAAACATGACCCAAGCCCTGGCTGGCATAGCTCAGTGGATTGAGCGTGAGCTGTGAACCAAAGCATCGCAGGTTCGATTCCCAGTCAGGGCACATGCCTGGGTTGCAGGCCACGGCCCCCAGCAACCGCACATTGATGTTTCTCTCTCTTTCTCCCTCCCTTCCCTCTCTAAAAATAAATAAATAAAATCTTTTAAAAAATTCTTAAAAAAAAAAAAGAAAAGAAACACGACCCAAATAAAGGAACAGATCAAAACTCCAGAAGAACTAAACAAAATGGTGATGAGCAATTTATCAGATGCACAATTCGAAACACTGGTTATAAGAATGCTCAAGGAACTTAGTGAGTACCTCAACAGCATAAAAAAAGACCCAGGCGGAAATGAAGGATATGCTAATGGAAATAAATAACAATTTACAGGGAATCAACAGTAGAATGGATGAAGCCAAGAATCAAAGCAATGATATGGAAGATAAGGAAACCAACCAATCAGATGCAGAGTTAAAAACACTGGTAATCAGGATGCTCACAGAAATGGGTGAGTATGGTCACAAAATAGAGGAAAAAGTGAAGGCTACGAAAAGTGAAATACAGGAAAATGTACAGGGAACCAACAGTGATGGGAAGGAAATCAGGACTCAAATTAGCGATTTGGTGCAGAAGGAAGAAAGAAACATTCATTCAGCCAGAACAGAATGAAGAAATAAGAATTAAACAAAATGAGGAGAGTCTTAGGACCTTCTGGGACAACTTTAAATGTTCCAACATACAAATCACCCTCAAGAGGTGCTGGAAGGAGAAGAGGAAGAGCAAGAAATTCAAAACTTATTTGAAAACATTATGAAGGAGAACTCTCTCAATTTGGCAAAGGAAGCAGACTTCCAGGAAGTCCAGGAAGCTCAGAGAGTCCCAAAGAAGTTGGAACCAAGGAATCACACACCAAGGCATGTCATAATTACATTACCCAAGATGAAAGATGAGAAGAGAATCTTAAAAGCTGCAAGAGAAAAGGAGACATTTACCTAGGAAGGAGTTCTCATAAGACTATCAGCTGATTTCTCAAAAGAAACCTTGCAGGCAAGAAGGGGCTTGAAAGAAGTATTCAAAATCATGAAAGGCAAGGGCCTATATCCAAGATTGCTCTATCCAGCAAAGCTTTCATTTAGAATGGAAGGGCAGATAAAGTGCTTCCCAGAAAAGGTCAAGTTAAAGGAGTTTATCATCACCAAGCCCTTATTATATGACAAGAATTTACCTAAGAAAAAGATCAAAACTATGAACAGTAAAATGACAACAAACTCACAACTATCAATAACTAAAACTAAATAAAACAAAAACAAAGTAAGCAAACAACTAGAACAGGAACAGAATCACAGAAATGGAGATCACATGGAGGGTTATCAGTGAGGAGAGGGAAATGTACAGGGAATAAGAAGCATAAATGGTAGGTACAAAATAGACAGCAAGATGTTAAGAATAGTATAGGAAATAGAGAAGCCAAAAAACTTATATGTACAATACGTGAACATGGACTAAGGGGGGCAGGGGATGCTGGTAGGAGAGTGGGTAAAAGGCAGAGTGGATGGAATAAAGGGGATAAAAAAATGGGACAACTGTAATAGTAAATTCAATGAAATATACTTTAAAAAATAGATAGGAAGGGAGGGAGGGAGGGAGGAAGGAAGGAAGGAAGGAAGGAAGGAAGGAAGGAAGGAAGGAAGGAAGGAAGGAAGGAAGGAAGAAGAGAAAGGGAGAAGGGAAAAATTGGGACTTCTGTAACAGCAAAATCAATAAGATATAATTTAAAAGAAAAAAATATGAAAAAGTTCTGAACTCACTCCTGCATCTGAAAAGGTACAGGAAAGAGAAATATTCTGTTTTTCTGTGGTGACTGAATATTTTTCAGCAAGTTTTTCATGCCTTATTCCCTTTTTTTCCTGCAAAATTATGAATCTAATATATCGCTAATGCTTAGGCTAGAGGATCACAATTCTTGTTCCTTGACTGACAGAATAGGAAACTGAGATTTGTGGCCCAATCCGATATCAGTCTGTCTCATTTGTAACTTTCACATCAGGACAACTAAATATACACCAGCAGTTATCTGGCAGAGCAGGAAAATCTCTAGTCCAGATTTAGATAACTAGGTTCCAGTCTTGGCTTTACCTTCAGTTAATCCTGCTTAAATGTTTTGGGCATGAGTGCCCTCTCTTATACTTAGTGACCTTTAAGAGCAATTTGTTATAATATGCTATAATTCATTTTTGGATCATATATTAACTGGGCTATTTTGAAAAGTTTTAGGCCAGGCCTAATATCCCAGTACATAGAATAAAGTTCCTGGCAGAACATCATGATTTACCATATCTTAACACCTTCTCAGTTGGAGAAAGTATTACCTCATTGAACCAGTGAGAAAATTAAGGCCCTGTGACATCAGGTGCTAAAAAGCCCGTTGAAAACTGAGACAAGACTAAAACCCAAGCCTCTAACTTGGCCCTTTGTCTTCCAAAAGGCAGAGTTGCTCTATGGCTTCATTTAACTCTATTTTTCCTGAGAAACTACATATTTTTTCCAGTATTGGTGTTGGTACTAGGTGAAATATAAGATGACTACTGAGACATGATTGAGAATCTTCCAGAAGGGTCCTTTCACAAAAATTACACTCCTTACTTTTTGTTACAAGGCCTAAAATGACACACGTGCCTTTGATACAGATATATCTGCATCAGACCTGGCCAGACCAAGGGGCAGAGGTGGGGCAAAGTGAGGGAGGGGGTCACAGGAAATTCGGAGGCGGCAGTGCTAATGTGTCCCATGGCAATTTTCCCCACCTGTGGGCTGAGATGGATGAAAGGGGACCCTGCGTGCCCATGCTGGCTGTGCAGGCTGATGAGGATGACTGATGCAAGGAAAAGACCTCCTACTCCCTTCCAATACTTGGCAGTGGGAGAGGTGCTGACCCATCAGTCTAGCCTGGAAAAAGGATGGGATTAGCAGGGAAGCTGGACCCTTCCTAACTGCACAGAATTTTGGGCTGGGAGATTTAAATGGAAGGAAGGGAGAAATATGTGGCTTATTCCCCTTTCCCTGTTGGGGACTAGAGTGTTTGCTGACTGACGGTCAGTGGAAGCCACTATGACATAGTGGTGGCTCCCCGCAGGTGCGTGGCAGGTGGTGGCAGCTAGTGGTGTAGGGTGTTTGCACATGTATTCCAGAAAGAAACCTGAGACCTGACAGTGATGGGGAAAGAAGTGAAGCAGCTTGGATGATGACTCAGCAGGCACCCGCAGTTTCTCAACTAACGGTATTTTTAAATGGAAGAAAGAACTCTGGGCACAGCCTTGGAATGGTCTTGCAGAGGTTGGAGGGGTTGTCTTTCTTGGTTGTTCTAGGGGGAAGAGTCTCTGAGGTAGAAGCCTGCTGTCTGTCCAATACTGTGTAGCTTTTGAATAAACAACCTGTTCCCTTTTTCACCAAACCTCTGCCTTTGGAGTTTGCCGCTGGGCATTGGGCAGTAGAACCCCATTTCTGTTCTGTAACACTTACATTTGATAAGACCCTAACAGAGCTTTTCATCTAAAACACATGATGGCTACACAGATGCTCTTCTACCTGGCAGATGAATCACCTTCCTCCTCCTTGACTTTCCTGACATCAAGGAGTAGCAGTTCATCCCCAACTCTCCCCACTGGCATTCTAGAAGACTTCTAGTGGGAGGGCCCACAAGCCTGAAGAAAGAACCTGGAGCCAAATTCTAAAAAGGCTATTTATCTTGACTGGCTGGCAGGACTGGTTAAAATTGCAGAGATTACTTTCTTGGGTAAAAGGCAGGGGACCATTTATAGGTCTAAGACCCAGTATATGGAAGGAAGGAGCTTAATTACTCGTGGGGAGAGGGAAAGGGGGAGCAGAGGTTATCAAAGGGACAATGGAGTCCCACCTACTGTTTACCTCTTAGGGAAGAAGCAAAAGAAAACACCTGGGTTCACTTTGCCCTTAAGAGGGTTGATAGTAAAGGTATATTCGGATTGCTCTATAGTAGAGGGGGAGGGAAATCTATGTTATACTAAGTTGATTTGTATTTTAGTTTCTTTTCTCATTTTGTTTCCCAGTCTACCTAGGAAATTGCTGTTAAGAACAATAAAATGGAACTTAGACAATCTGAAAAATAATAAAATACATTAAAAAACAAAAATAAAAGACATAATGGCCAAAGGTGGTATATTCTAAGCAGAAACTAGCTTTTTCTCAGGGAAGGAAGTGGGAGGCAGGTGTGACTGGCCATGTTTAAACACCCTCTGGGAAAGTGTTTCAGAACAGGGCCTCAGGGTCTGAAAGAGGGATGACAACCCGAGTGAGTTGTCAGTAGTGGAAAGAAAACATGAAGATATCGAAAGTAAAAAGCCCAAAGTAGACTTTGTTTACTTCATCATTTTGCTGGAGCCAGTTTTAATTTGTTCATAAAACAAAACACTTGTCCTTCACAACCTTGAAAATTTATGTGGGTTTTAAGCAAATACAAGAAACACAAAAGTGATGACTTTCCAGGTCACAGACAACTTTCTCTAACTATGCTTAGAGTGCCTGCCTCTGTCACTCTTCAATCTCATTCTTTCTTTGGAGCAGCATTTTCTAAGTATGCCCCAAAATTACTGCTTCTAAAAGAATTAGAAAAACCTCAAATGTGCAGTCCGAAAAATTTGGGGAATTCTGATAACCTAAGAGGTTATCAATACACAGTTGTACATTACATGTTCTGAGAAGTTTGGGTTTGTTTACATCACAATTCCCTGATTTATTTGCTCATAGCATCTCTATGTTATATATATGGATAACATATATGTCACACACGTGTGTTATAATATACACATATATTATATGTCATATAGTGTTTATTGTCATGTGTATGTGTGCATGCATATAACACACATATAACACATGCATGTCATATACATCTATGTGTTACAATATATATGTATATACCTGTACATACGTCATATGTATGTGTGTTGTAACACATATGTATATAGTGTGTGTTAAACACATACATACAAATATATTAGCATTCTATGAAATGCTCTGGGAAAATAATGCTTTAGTGTTCTATCTGCATAATAAAACTAGAATACTTGAATTTTTTTCTATGTTCAGCTAACAATAAATTGTTCAATTTATGTTTGAGTCTTCTGCAAATTTTTTAGTTTATATCGAATTTAGTTTTTGTTCCAGTTAATGTGTGAGGCCTGAGAGATAGCAAACCAAGGCAGGAAAGGAGAGGAAAACCTGCCTCACTCATTAACTCAGCATTCCTAAACCTGGTCAGATAAGATTGCCAGGTATTCCAAAGGTCACAAGAGAGACTAAGATAAGGGCTGGAGGAGAAAAGCCTTTATTGTTTCCACTATTTGGGAAAGAAAGCCTTTGAAACGGTTTTTAATCCTAGGGTCTGGAGAAAGGAGGAGGGGTAGCCTGGAGACTGGCTACAAGCATAAAATTCCTAAAACCCCAATGGGTGAGGCACTCAGACTAGCTGGTGCCTGCTTGCAGCTCCATGCTGGTGCGTTTCATAAATAAACTTGCTACCTCATTTCCACTATACTTTTTGTCTCTCTGAATTCCTTCTCACTAGCAAGACAAAAACTGAGGAGAGGAAGCCTCCTAACTCAGGTCTTCCCAGTAACAAACACTTTTATTATCTAAGGACCCACAGTAGTGAACTTTTTTACAGTTTCCCAAATTAAGTATAAATAGTCAGTTTTCTTTTATTTTAAGTATTAATATCAACTCCAGGATTTTAAAAAATTCATTGACTTTGTTTTTTGATATAATAACACTAGAAATATATAAAAAATACATTATAGTCCTCAGCAAAATTTTCTTCTCACATCCTAGATGATTTCAGAGAAATCACAGTAAGTATACAAATAGTAGATATTAAATTTTAAATGTGTTTATTAGTTAGTACAGGCTATTACCTCTCAGACCCATTTACTACAATGAAACATACTATGTTATGCTATAGTTCAAAAAGTGTTTATAAAAAATTGTGGGGAAATTACAAATGAACAACAAAAAGATGACTCAAGGAAACACAAGAAATGATTAGAAAGCCACGGAAAATCATAATATCAATTTTTTCTGCAAAACTGGACTCACCTGATGTGTTACTCTGCCCTTCCTTTCCATTGTAACTGAATTTTCTAAACAAAATAAATCTATATTTAGGCCCTCGATGGCATAGCTCAGTGGCTTGAATGCTGGCTGTGAACCAAAGCATCGCAGGTTTGATTCCCAGTCAGGGCACATGCCTGGGTTGCAGGCCATGGCCCCCAGCAACCACACATTGATGTTTTTCTCTCTCTCTCTTTCTCCCTGCCTTCCCTCTCTAAAAATAAATAAATAAATAAATACTTAAAAAATAAATCTATATTTATATCTGCATGTTCTTTTGTGATTTCATCTATCTCCACATTGTTAGGTGCCAACTATAAGCTGATTATGGCCAACATCTATCTATATTTCTTTAAGAAATACACACTTTAAAATAACTTTTCTGAATTTTAAGATTACCAGAAATTTATGGGCTCTTATCAATGTTATATATTTCTCTCCAGGTTTCTACAGTTAGAATGTAATTTTTTGTATTTGGAAGAATACAACTGCTATTTTTAAATGACTCAAATTTTCAGACGGGGTTCATAGGAGAATGTGTTAGGCTATTATCCAATTTAGGTAACACGAGGAGAAGAGCTGAGTTAGGGGTGCAATGGCTGCTTCTCTGAGTGTGTTGAGTTGGGCCAACAATGGGACACTTGGAAACACAATCCTAATGAATAGTAAATTTTTCAACCAGAACAAAAATATCCAAAATAGAAAGCAAAAAATTTTTCTCTATCTCTGCCCCAAATTCTTGGATTAATTCCCACTAGTAATCATATTATTTGTGAGTAATTCCACAAAAAAAAGATATGTATACATAGTTAACAAAATTTATTTAGCACAATACACAAAATATTCTTTATTTTTTCACTTATTAATATATCTTAGAGATCTTTTCACATCAGAACATAAGAATCTGTAATTATTTTTAGTAGCTATAGAGTATTCCATTGGAGGCATAAAACTGAATCATTCTCTCATTGAGAACCACTAGAATTTTTTGTAGCATTTTGTAGCTTCCTATAATCTTCAGGAATAGGTAACCTATGGTACCTATGTTTCCCCAGAATAGGTATAGGTAACATTCGTGACTGGAATTGATGGATTATAGAATGTGTGTCTTTTAAATTTTGGTATAGATAACCAAATAATTTTCCAAAACATTTGTATTAATTTGCCTTCCCATCTACAGGCAAGTATGAGAGTTATAGTCTCCTCAACACCCTTTCCAGTACTGGGTAGTATCAAACCTTTGAACTGTTCCCAATTTGGTAGGAAAAGGATAAGCCATAACTTTCAGGTATTGCTGAAAGTTATAACTGAGGAGGTGATTTAGTCTCATTGAGGAGAAACACTACAATTTAGTCTCATTGAGGAGAAACACTATAATTGGGATTCTTTGTGTATTTTCTCGCAAGGGCGACTCTTCTTTCAGAGGAGCTTGTTTACCTTATTTTCTATTTTCTCTTCCATCCTACTAAATCCCTCTAATTGCAGGAAATATTTTTTTCTCTTGCTGATTATGCACATTTTACCTTTTGTTTCCAGCCTACTATTAGGTTAGGGGAAAAAACAAAAAGCTGACCCAGGTAATTTTCTTGGCTTTGGTGAATTGCTGAAATGTAGGAGAGGCTTTGAGCTCCATCCCCACTCACTTTCCTCCTGCTCTTAAGCAGTTTTGTTTTTTATTTTCTCTTCATCACAGTAGATGGTTTTGAAGAATGAATGGAGGAGGCTATACCTAAGCTAGTGTGAAGGTTGTGCCCCCTGTATTTCCTAAGCAGGAGAGGGAGTGGTAGTGGTGGGATGGGTGGGTTTGAGTGGGCAAGTATAGACATGACATGGCGATTGCTGGGATGCTCTGTCTACATGACTACCACTGTTCAAATATTACAACTGACTCTGTGCCATTTTCTTTCCTTTTTTGCTGATAGTGGATCCTTGCTACTTTAAAACCTTTTCTGGGTTAATTTTGTTCAGTTTGGGAGAAAGCAATTCAATTATAGTGTTCCACTCCAACACCTAACCTTAGAAGTTCTTAGCATATTTTCCTGAGATTTAAAAATATGAATGTGCCCTGGCTGGTGTGGCTCAGTGGATTGAGCACAGGCCTGAGAACCAAAGGGTCGCTGGTTCAATTCCCAGTCTAGGACACATTCCCAGTCTAGGATTTCGGGGCAGGTATCCAGCAGGTGGTGCACAAGAGGCAAACATACATTAATGTTTCTCTCCTTCTCTTTCTCTGTCCCTTCTTCTCTCTAAAAATAAATAAATAAAATCTTTAAAACATAAATAAAAGTACATATGTGTGTTTAAAGTGTCCATATTTTGTTTTTTTGAAACGGAACATCTCTGATGTGACTCTACCAATTACTACACACACTGCTTATTATTGTTGTCTTCACACACACCTGAAGCTAGCTGCCCAGCCCTTTCTTCTTTCTAACAGCAATCAAATGTTCAAGAAGGACTATTTTCTGTTCTCTGTATGCTCATGCTTTTCTGGAGCTTATCCCCTGGAAAAATACCAAGTAATATTTTTCTCTGTGGTTTCATTCAGCTTCTTCAAGGACATTTTTCTTGCTCTGACAAGGACTATCACAGAAAATTAATAAGGGTGGTAAAAGTCATAAACTCTATCAAAATAATAACAGAAAACCTGGGATTTAAACCAAATTTTCCAAGAAAATTAGGTTTTTGTATGCAAAACAGTACAATCAAATCTATTCTTGCTGTTCTAACTCTTAAGACCCAGAACATAATGTTAATGTTTTATGAAGAATTTTAATACACTTTAAATACATTCTCTGGGCAGTTATCCATATGTTTTTTGATATAATAACAATGGAATTATACAGAAAACACATATGGATATCTGCCCAGAGAATGCATTTAAAGTGTATTAAAGTTCCCTGAACTTCATTTTATTGTTCTTTCAATAATTTTGTTTCTGGTTTGACACTTCCTCCTTTCATTACATGACATGAATGAGTCTCTTGATGGGCAGTTTCACTGCCATTTCAAGTGGTTTTACTTGGTTTGATGGCACCTAAACTAAACACATACTGTTCTGTACCAAGCTCTTGAACTGTGTTCTATCTACCACCTATCTATTTACCTACCTACCTACCATTTATTTGCTATCTATTCAACCAATACACATATATACAAACATATATATGCACATGTAAACACAATCCTTGTGCATAGTAAAATTTTCAAACATTAATAATGTCCCTCCATCCTGGGAGCATGTTCTTTCCCTCCTTGAGGACAGTGGTTGTATTCAATTAAAAAATGTTAGAATAGAATGGGATAGTAAGAGACAGCTAACTTTTTTGTATCATGGCAATTCTTCTCCTCACCAACAGATAAACAATCATAGGAATATAAGACAATCTAATATTTACATTTAGTCATTACTTTCTAACCCTTATACAGCTATGTATTAACTACCATTACCAATTTGTTAGAAAAGTCCTTGGTAATTAACAGATAAAAACATATGGAACCAGTTTGTGTTGGCTTTTATCTCCAATATATTGAAAGAATCTGTTCAGTTTTTCTCCATTACACTAAAATTTTAATTTGATACTACAAATATGTTGGTAACAAAGGGTAAGAAAGATTTACTCTTTGGACTTTGAATATAGAGTTCATATTTCCTATTTATTTCATCACTGACTTTTAGATCTGAGGAAAGGAGTAAACTCAGAATGACACTGATTTTAAGATGAATCTTCTACAGGATGGAAAGATCAAATATCTTCTCAGAATCATGTGGAATCTATGAGATGAATGGCATTATTTACTATGCTACTGGTGATGAAAGGAAAATTGCTGTATATTCTACACTTTAGCACCTATCACATAGGCATCTTTTGTTCTTCTGGGAGTGATAAATAATAGTAATATAATAATAATAATAACTTCTCTCATTTTTTCAGCATTTGCTTTACTACAGGAATTGTTCCAAGAACTTTACATCTAACTGTTCATGGAATCCATGTAACCCCAACTCTATGAAGAAGGTTTTATAATTATCACTTCATTTTACTAATGACGAAATTGAAGCACAGCTAAATGAAGTATCTTGTTTATGCTTCAAAGTAAAGAAGCAGTAAACTGGCCATAGTAGTTCCACACCCTAAGCTCTTAGTCACTGTAATAGTCCAGTGCTTAGGAGATCACCCAGACCTTTGAATCAGGCTCCATTTTAACTAGCTATGTAACCTTGAGCAAATTATTCTCTCTATGCCTCAGTTTCATCTCTAAACTGGGGATAATAATGCTCATCTCACAGGATACACTGAGAATTAAACAAAATTTTGGATGTAAAGCAGGAAGAACTGTGTTTGGCATAGGATAAGCAGGCAGTGACTGGTAGTTATTTTTATTTAAATATTATTATGGTAGTTATTTCTTTTCCAAATATAATAAATTTTCTCCTGTGAAAATGACAGTGTAATTATGGTCTTTTTAGTAGTTTTCCTATGAAAAACATGAATGAATATTAGGCTTCTGATTTAAACAAAAATAGTCTTGTTCTGGTTTTACCTTTGAAAATGTTCATAACTTTTGGCAGAGACTAGAACTAGAATCTACAACCAATGTAAGAAAAAGAATGCTTCACTAATACCCCTGGGGCGAAACTGGGGACTATACTATAGAAGATTCCAAAGGTAACCATAAGCTTTGATATGTACCTTGAGCCAGAAATATTGTTATTCCTCTGGGATTCCATGATACTTTTTACATGATCTTAATACGATGTTTCACACATTAGGCTGTAAAGATCCATGCATTATCTCTAACTGCTGACTTTATTCTTAGCACTAAATATTGCTCCTAGATAGAGAAGGGACTCAACAAACATGACTGCACATATCACAATGTTGAAAATAAGTTTGAAGGTTTTGGGGACTTAGCCTTCAGTTTGGAGATTAACTCTGACACTCTTTAGCTATGTAACATTCATCAATTATTTAATCTAAACTTCAGTTTCTCTGTAAAATGGGAATACCTGTAATTAAAAGACCTTCTCTATACAATGATTGTGAGCATTTATGAAAGTGATACAGTAAAATAGTTAACATTATGTCTTATACATAGTGAATGCTCCACACATTTCCCCTCCTCCCATTATAATGAATACTGATGAGTAGAAAAAGAAAGCATCTGCATTTTTTCACTCCATGCCACGAGATACTACCCTGTGAAAGGTCTGGATTCAAAATATTCAGTTCACTGAGCAACTTGCTTGCATGATACTTGACAATATAAATACTGTTTGATATAACATCTTTATGTACAATGAAAGTGCACATAACTGATGATAATTATGTAGATATGTCAAACTTTAAGCCCGTACATATGACAAATCATGAGGGACTTTATATATGCTATTCCATTTGGCATATGTAATATGTGTAAAAGTGATGTAACTAATAGTACTTTCTAGACATTTTCCCATATTCTCATAAATATGGAATATTTTTCCATATCCTTGTAAAGGAGAATGAGGTGTGTATCTATGGAGAAGTTTAAGGAAAGGAACATACCTGCAACAACAGCAAGAAAATCACCAGTGATATTATTTTAGAATATTCAGTCTAATAGCATGATAACAAATAAATGTATTAAATAAGTCAACATTTGCATAAATTTTAGAATAATGCCTGGTCCACTGAATTTAATATTCATTGCTATTAAACTTGTTAAAAGCAATGCTTCCAGTTAAAAAGCATAGATGGTTAATGTTGTTTTCTCACAGATTAGAATTCATCACTTTATTAAAGAAAAAGGAGCACAAACAAAACTAAATAAAGGTAGGCTTTTTTTTTTCTTTCAGGAAACAAATGGTAAAAAATATATAAAACAATAATCATTCAATGGAGCAGCTACTAGTTCTGCCAAGAGTTCACTTCAATGATTCCATTAGCTGTTGAAAACATTATATTTGGCATTTAGCTTTCCTTCAACTTCACAGAATTTATAACTTTTAAATAATAAAAAAATCACTTTAAATTAATATGAAATATTGTTACAAAGTGTCCTCTGTGTGGTTGATTGATTGCATTCTGTATTTTGTCAGTATTCTTTCCTCACTTCAAGTTTAAATTTTGATTATAAAAAGTAAACATATGTGTTTATGTTTGAAGATGCCTCAGGTGAAAAGGGTGACAGCTGAGACAGAGATGGAGAGCTGTCTACTGGTGCCCATTTTCAGGACATTTTATATTTCTGTCCTTAACACTGGCATAGCTTAATTCAAGATAACTTCACATTTTTCTTTTGCACAATGTACAAGAATCTCAATGCTGTCATCAGCAGACTATTCAGATAATAGAAATCTTGGAATTTTTAACCACGAGGATTCTAATTCTAAAAATATTTGGCCCTTAAATTTACATTTTTCATGTCTATGTTTAACTATACAAGACTGGTGAGATTAACATATATTTGGGGTTAATAAATGCCACATACACACTATTTTTGTCTTACTTTACCTTCACAACACTCACAAGGGGTTAAAAAACGAAGCAATTGATAGTGCTTGAACTACCAAAAATTGTCTCCTTTCATCTGTTTCTGCATTTTCCTCTCCTTGGGTTTCCCAGTGCTAATGGCTGAAAGGAGGGTTCAGAGATGCTCCATTTGCGAGAGATTAAACCCCGAAGCCATCTTCTTGGATTTTTTGGAATAGGGGTTAGTTCTTCCTTAAATGCTTTGTGGAATTCTCCTGTGAAACTGGTCCAGGTTTTTGTGTGCTGGGAGGTTTTTTTTTTTATTCCTGCTTCAATTTTGTCAGCTGTTATTGGTCTGTTCAGGCTTTCTGCTTCTTCTTCATTCAGTTTTGGAATGTTATATTTTTTTAGAAATTTGTCCATTTCACTTAGGTTTTCAAATTTCTTGGCATACGGTTCTTAGTAGTAATTTCTTAGAATCCTTTGTATTTTTGTGGTATCAGTTGTAATCTCTCATCCTTCATTTCTGATTGTGTTTATTTGAGTCCTCTCTTTTTTTTGTGATGAGTCTGCTTAAAGGCTTGTCGATTTTGTTTCTTTTCAAAGAACCAGCTTCTGGATTTATTAATCCTTAAGGTTGTTCCTTTAGTTTCTATGTTATTTAATTCTGCTCTGATCTTTGGTTATTTTCTTCCTTCTACTTGCTCTGGGTTGTCTTTGTTGTTGTCCCTCCAGTTCTTGCACATGTAGGGTTAGGTTGTTTATTTGAAATGTTTCTATCCTTTTTAGGTAAGCTTGTATTGCTATGAACTTCTCTCTCAGGACTTCTTTCACTGTGTCCAATAAGTTTGGGATTGTTGTGAGTTCATTCATTTCCAGAAAGTTTTTGATTTCTTCTTTGATCACATTCTTGACCCATTCACTGTGTACTAGATGCTATTCAATATCCATGCATTTGAGCAATGTATGTGCCCATCAGTAAATGAATGGATTGAAAAACTATGGTACATTTACATGATGGAATACTGTGCACCAGAAAGAAAGAAGGAGCTCCTACCCTTTGTGACAGCATGAATGAAACTGGAGAGTATTACACTAAGTGAAATAAAGCAGGTTGTGAAAGACAAATACCATATGATCACACCTATAAGTGGAACCTAATCAACAAAACAAACAAGTAAGCAAAATATAACCAGAGACAATGAAATTAAAAACAAACAGTAACCAGAGGGGAGGTGGGAAGGGATAATGGCGAGAAAAGGGGGAAGGGTTTTCAGGAACATCTATAAAGGACACATGGACAAAACCTAAGGGGAAGAGGATCATGGGTGTGAAATGAGGATGGTTGGGGTGGGAGGAAAATGGAGGCAACTGTACTTGAACAACAATTAAAAAAATGTTAAAAAGAGAAGTAGCTATAAAAATTCAAACATAACAATAAACCTGTTTAATAATCACCAATCTCTAAACACTCAAATGTATTTTAAATAAAGGTGATACTATATAACATTTAAATATATGAAATACCAAGGTACAAGTTGTAGTTTTCCCACTTAATGTTATCTGACTTTTACTGATTTCTAATATTATTATATATTTACTAAGTATTTAAAAAAAAAGAAAGCACCTGCTTAGATCTGCATAGTGAAATCTCTTCTTAGTGAAATCTAGTCAGCTCAGACCATGATCCTAGGGACAAGGCTACTTAATTCTTCAGAAACTGTTATCAGTAAACAGTATTCCTGACTCTGTGGAGTATTGCTGGATTGTGACAATGGAAGCCTTGAGTATGCTCCACACTTGTGTTATCTAACAGAAAACTTTCAGAAATAGGTAATTTTGTAGCATCCTAGATTAATTAGAATCCTCAAATATTCTTGCTGACTCCAGACTCCTCTTTACCCCAATTCCTCCACCAATCAGTTTAAGCTTCACCCTGATACCTCAGATGAAATGGAAATATGAGCATATAACATCACTGCTTAAAACACCCCATTGCATTGGGATTACAATCTCAGTTTCTTAGTATGAAATAAAAACTGCAATTAACTAAACTGGTCTTTGCCCATTCTTTCTGTTTCTTCTTTTCTCTTACTCTGCTTGCTACAGTCATGACAAATTGTGAATAGCTCATACTATTCCACATCTCTGTTATATGCATCAAAATATTCCACATATGACCCAGTAATACCACTCCTAGATATTTATCCAAGATAAATGAAAACAAAATGTATGCACAAGAGCTTGTACATAAATATCTACAGTCACTCTATTCCTAATGTCTCAAAACTGGAAACAACCCATCAGCTAAGGAATGAATTAACAAGCAAAATAAATGCATACAATAGAATACAACACAGCCACAAAAGGGAATGAACTACGGAAACATTCAATAACATGGATGACTGTCAAATTCACATGGTAAGTACAAGAAGACACATCCGAAGTCTATATACTGTACTATCCCATTTATGTGATATTCTGGAAAAGGCAAAATTATAGGGATAGCAACAGATTAGTAGTTATCAGGACTGAGGTAGGGGAAAGGGACTGACTGCAAAGGGGAATATATGAGGTGATGGAAATGTTCTATATTTTGATTGCAATGGTATTTCCACAACTGTATGCACCTGTCTGAATTCATAGAACTGAACACTAAAAAAGAAAGGCATATGCTCTATGTAAGTTATACCTTAATAAGGCTGACATTAAAAATTACATATATTCTTTAACTTTTGTCTAACTCTTCTTTATTTTTTGAATAATCTTCTTTATTTTTGGACAGTTCTTACCATTCTTTTAAACCTACATCTTAAGTATTAATCTTCTTTAAAGAAATTATTCCCCAACTCCCACTATAGGCTATAAGCCCTTCTCTGGGCACTTCTATCCCTTGTGCATGTATCTGTCTTTTCTGATGCATAGTAATATAGTACCAGTGTCTGACACTGCACCATCCATTCCTTAAAAGAAAAAAATCTTATTCATTTTTATATTCCAAGAGATTCCATGTAATGTAGGAGCTCAGCAAATGTTTTGCACATGAACAAAAAATTTTGTTTGGAACTTTGCTGGCTTCTAAAATAGATATGGAAATTATAGAATGTAGTTGACTTAACTAAAGCCAATCTGACTATTGCATAAAGCTTGTGTATTAGAAATAGCATAATACAGTTACTACCACACAATTTAATTATAATACTACCCTTTAAAACACTTGCACTGATATAATTATAGGGTTGTTCTAATCATTTATTTTGCATGCCTTTGCTGGTAAAATATATTTTAAATGCTAAATA
Source organism: Tonatia bakeri (assembly GCA_004024845.1). Taxonomy (NCBI): domain Eukaryota; kingdom Metazoa; phylum Chordata; class Mammalia; order Chiroptera; family Phyllostomidae; genus Tonatia; species Tonatia bakeri. Next base: position 65,019 of record PVIA01007257.1, read on the forward strand.
CAGTAGACTAAATCATCTCAAAAGCTGTTAAAATATATTATTTACACTAGTTAACATTTTAATAGTTCTTTTGCTTTTATTACATTTTGAACAACTTTTTAGTCTTAATTTATGCAAGTGTGTGCATATAAAATTATACTGCTCTCTTGACTAAGTCAACCAAGAACTCTCATTGGTCAGTGAGATATTTAGAGGATGAGAATAATTCATACAATTTAAACTGCTCAACAGAGTCTGTTTTGTAATATTCTAAATTGCTTACTCTAGCTTCTTTCCTGAGACACAAAAACACTTTATGGCCTGTTTGTGATGCAGTGCTGCTAGGAAAACAGTTAGGAGATAATTATTAGGAGATAATTATATCCCAACAGAACTTGAAGTACTTTATGTGGAATTTGAGGCTCTTTGCATAGATTGTCACCTGAGGGGTCAGATTTTCATAACCATTTTTATTCTAGCAAAGCTGTTATTCTGATTCATAGCCTGTGTGTTTTCAGGCATTAGGCCACTGGAATGGTGCTTATCAAACAAAATAAATATTAAAAGAAAAGTGGAAGTTCATATGAATTTAGCATCTAGAACTTACATTGACTCTCAGGTAAAAAAAATGAATGAATATATTTGTGTTAAAAGAGGCAGATTTATAGAAAAAAATTAAGAAGGACAGATTCTGTGATGACTGTAACATCACAATGACCACAGTCTCCAATCATAACATCATCAGTTCTTCCATTATAGAGTGGTGGCTGGGGGCCAGAGCTATTGTGGCATTAGGAGGGATGTTCAGGCACTCCAACCTCCAACACATTCAAATGATGTAACAATTATAATTTCATTTCCCAGAATATATAATGCTACCTATTTATAATGATCACTGATAAATTATAAGACCCATAACAAATGGTATGAAAACTGACTCATCATTAAAATTGCCAAAAGATCTAAAGCTTTGGATTAAAAAAAATAAACTATAAAATAAAAGTAAATGTTGAAAGGAAATAGATTGAGATATTCTAATCAGTGAGTTTCATTCTCTTTTCTTTCCTTTTTTTTCTTACCCACCCTCCTACCTTACCCTGCCTTCCTTTCTTTCTTCCATTTCAGCTACCAAAGACACATGGATGAAGCCACAAACAGAATTCCCTTTACCCCAAATCAACTTCCAGCTAATAGCATAATAGTAAAATTCCACTTTATTTTTATTTTCTCATTTTATTTTTATTGAATCTAATGAGGTGACATTGGTTCACAAAACCACACAGGTTTCAAATGTACACATCAACAAAACATCATCTGAACACTGGATTGTGTCTCCATAGCCCAAAGCTAAGTCTCTTTCTGCCCCTTTTTCCATAAATACATATGTATTATATATGTAATGTTACATATGGTACATATGATATATATGTAAAAACTATATATGTGTGTATGTGTTTGCATAATCTCTTCATTTTTTTTCATCCAACCCCCAACTTCCTACCCCTGACAGCTGCCAGTCTGTTCCATGTATCCAATCTTCTGATTCTATTTTGTTCATCAGTTTATTTTGTTCATTAGATTCCACATGCAAGTGAGATAAAATGGTATTTGTCTTTCTCTTACTGGCTTATTTCCCTTAGGATAATATTCTCCAGGTCCATCCATGCTGTGGCAAAAAGTAAGATTTCCTTCTTTCTTATGGCCAAATAATATTCAATTGCATAAATGTACCAGAGTTTTTTATCCACTCATCTACTGACAGGAACTTGGGTTGTTTCCAGAACTTGGCTATTGTAAATAAGAGTAAATATATTCTTAGGAATTCATGTTTCAGGTTTCCTTGGGTATATTCTGAGAAGTGGGATCACTGAATGGTAATGCAGTTCCATTTTAAATTTTTTAGGACACTCCATATTGTTTTCCCCAGTGGCTGTACTAGTCTGCATTCCCACCTACAGTGTATGATGGTTCCCATTTCTCCACATCCTCATCAGCACTTGTTTGTTGATTTATTGATAAGAGCCATTCTGACAAGTCTGTAAGGTAAAACTTCATTGTGGTTGTAATTTGTACTTCTCCAATGATTAATGATATTGAAAATTTTTTCATATGTCTATTGGCCATCTGTATGTCCTCTTTGCAGAAGTGTTGATTCAGGTGCTTTGCCCAATTTTTAAATTAGATTGTCTTCTTGGTGTTGAATAGTATTAGTTCTTTATATAATTTGGAAATTAACTCCTTATCTGATGTATTATTGGCATATATGTACTCCCATTTAGTGGGCTGTATTTTCATTTTGTTGGGGGCTTCTTTTGCTGTGAAAAAACTTTACAGTTTGATGTAGCCCCATTTATTTATTTTTTCCTTTTTCCCTTGCCTGAGGAGATATAATGGCAAAAACTGCTACAAAAACATGTCTGAAATTTCACTGCATAAATGTTCTTCTAAGATTTTTAAAGTTTCATGCCTTATATTTCAGGCTTAATCTATTTTAAGTTTATTCTTGCATATGGTATAAATTGGTGGTCTAGTTTCATTTTTTTGTAGGTATCTGTCCAATTTTACCAACACCATTTATTGAAAAGACTGTCTTTACTCTCTTGTGTGTTCTTGCCTTCTTTGAAAATATTAATTGATCATAAAGGTGTGGATTCATTTTTTGCATTCTCTATTCTGTTCCATTGATCTATATATCTGTTCTTGTGACAATATCATGCTGTTTTGATTACTATGGCCTTGTAGTATACTTTGATATCATGTAGCATGATTCTTCCATTTTTGTTTTTCTTTCTCAAGATTGCTGTGACTATTCAGGGTCATTTTTTTGGTTCCATGTAAATTTTTGGAATAATTTATCTAGATCCATGAGATATAACATTGGTATTTTAATAAGAATTGCATTGAATCTATAGATTGCTTTGGATAGCATGAGTATTTTAATGATGTTAATTTTTCCTGCCCATGACCATGGCATATGTTTCCATTTATTTGTATCTTCTTCACTTCTTTTTTTAGCATTTTATAATTTTCCAAATACATACCTTTTATATTCTAGGTGATTTATTCTTTGGTACTTTATATTTTGTTTGCAATAGTAATCAGATTATTGTATTAATTTCCTTTTCTGATAGTTCATTATTGGTGTATAAAATACTGTCAGTTTCTGAATATAAATTTTGTACCTGCTTTGTTGAATTTATTTTATTAGATTTAGTAGGGTTTTTTTTTTGTGGAGTCTTTAGGGTTTTCAACATTCAATATTAAGTTATGTACAAATAATGACAGTTTATATACCTTCCCAATTTGTATGTCTTCTATTTCTTCTTCTTCTCTGCTTGTTGTGGCTACTACTTCCAGTACTTTGTTAAATAAGGGTGGTGAAAGTGGACATCCCTGTCTTGTTCCTAATATTAAAGGAAAATTAATAGTTTTTGCTTGCTGAGTATATGATGGCTATAGGTTTTTCATATATGGCCTTATTATGTTGAGACATGATTTCTCTATTCCCCCTTTGCTAAAACTTTCTTATCATAAATGGGTACTGTATTTTATCAAATGATTTTTCTGTGTCTATTGATATGACAATGTGATTTTTATCCTTCATTTTGTTTATGTGATATTTCACAGTTATTGATTTATGCATATTGTACTAACTTTGCATCCCCCAAATAAATCTCACATGATCATGCTGTATGGTCTTTTTAATGTACTGCTGAATAGTTTGCTAATATTTTATTGATGATTTTATCATCTATGTTCATCGGGGATATTGGCTATAATTTGTTTTTTCTTTGTAGTGTCTTTATCTGCTTTTGGAATTAGGATAATGCTGGCCTTGTAAAAATGAACTTGGAAATTTTCCCTTCTCTTGAATTTTTTTGGAATAGTTTGAGGAGGATAGGTGTTAAGGTGTTAGTTCTTCTTTAAATGTTTAGTAAAACTCATCTGTGAAGCCATCCAGTCTAAGATCTTTTTTTTTTTTTTACTGGGAGCTTTTTGCTCATGGATTCAATTTCGTTAGTTATAATTGGTCTATTTAGGCTGTTTGTTTGATTTTCCTGATTCAGTTCTGGAAGATGTTATGTTTCTAAGAATTTATCCATTTTACCCAGGTTGTCTAATTTGTTGGCATACAATTGTTCACAGTATTTTCTTACAATCCTTTGTTTTTCTGCAGTGTTAGTTATTCTTCCTCTTTCATTTCTCATTTTTTTTTTATTTGGGTTCTCTCTTATTTTCTTAATGAGTCTGGTTAAAGTTTTACCAATCTTGTTTATCTTTTTAAAGAACCAGCTCTTGTTTTCACTGATATTAGTAATAATTTTTTAGTCTCTATGCCATTTATTTTCACTCTAATCTATATTATTTCCTTCCTTCTATTTACTCTAGGCTTTGGTTGTTGTTGCTTTTCTAGTTATTTTAGGTATATGGTTTGAATATTTATTTGAGACATTCCTTGATTCTTGTGGTAGGCTTGTAATGCATCTCACAGACTTGGGGTTGTTATATGTTCATTTTCACTTGTTTCTAGGTAACTGTTTTCTTCCTTGATCTTATTGCTAACTTATTCATTGTTTATTAACATTATTTACCTGCAATTTGTTTGGATGCTTTTCAGGGATTTTTTTCATTTAGAGTGATTTCTGGTTTCATACCATTTAATCAAAGATATGATTTTTATCTTCTTGATTTCGTTAAGATTTATTTTGTATCCTAACATGTGCTCTATCTATGAGAATGTCTAATGTGTAATTGAGATGAATATATATTGTTCTGCTTTGGGATAAAATGTTTTGTAAGTATCGATTAAATCCATTTGATCCAGAGTGTGATTTATTAACATTATCTTTTTATTTTTTTGTTTGGAAGATCTATCTATTAATGTTGGTAGGGTGTTAAAATATCCCCTACTTGTACTGTTGATCTCTCCATTAATCTCCACCAAGATTTTTAAAAATGTACTTAGGTGTTCCTATCTTGGACACATATATGTTTACAAGGGTTATATTGTATCATTGAATCAATCCCTTCAGTATTACATAGTGAACTTCATTGTCTCCTGATATGGCTTTTGTTTTGAAGTATATTTTGTCTGATATAAGTATTGTTATCCCAGCTCTTTTTAAAATTTCCATTTGCATGGAATATTTTTTCATCTCTTCATATTCAGTTTGTGTATGTCTTTTGCTCTGAGGTAGGTCTAGGGTCTATCAGGATGCTCAACCGGCAGCCTATGGGCCACACGCAGCCCAAGATGGCTATGAATGTGGCCCAACACAAAACTATAAATTTACTTAAAACTTTTTTTCTTGGTCACCTGTTTTTGTTAGCATTTTTATATTTAATGTGTGGCCCAAGACAAATCTTCCAGTGTGGCCCAGAAATAACCAAAAGGTCGGACACCCTTGGATACTATGTCTTTTGATTGGCACATTTAAGTATTTACATTTAAGGTTATTGTTGATATGTATTTATTGACATTTATTCTTTATATTCTTTATACCCATTTTCCTCTCTATTTCTTCTTCTTTCTTCTCCTCCTCCTTCTCCTCCTTTGTCTGGCAGACACATTTTTTGCAATACTGGATTGGTGAGGAACTCTTTTAGCTTTTTCTTTTTTGTGTGGTCTAAAAAGTTCTTTATTTCACCTTCAATTTTAAATGATAGCCTTGCTGGATAGAGTTGTCTTGGTTGTAGGTCCTTGGTTTTCATCACTTTGAATATTTCACGGCAATCCTTTCTGGCCTAAAGTGTTCTTGTTGAAAAATCAGCTGGTAGCCTTACCTGAGCTCCCTTGTAGGTAACTTACTGTTTCTCCTTGGTGCTTTTAAGATACTCTCTTTATATTCAACCTTTGCCATTTTAATTATGATATGTCTTGGTGTGGACCTCTTTGGGTTCATCTAGATTGAGATGCTCTGTGCTTCCTGAACTTGTGTGACTTTTTCCTTAGCCAGGTTAGGGAAGTTTTCAGCCACTAGTTCTTCAAAGAAGTTCTCTATCTTTTGCTCACTCTATTCTCATTCTGGTATCCCTGTGATGTGGATGTTGCTGTGCTTCATGTTGTCCCAGAAGTCCCTTAAACTTTCCTCATTTTTTAATATTCTTTTGTTTCTGATGGTTTCCTTGGGTTCATACTGTTATCTTGTCCTCTAAATAGCTTATTTGCCCCTCTGCTTCATTTAACCTGCTGTCGATTTTTCCTAGTGTATTCTTTATTTCAGGTATTCTTCATTTCTGACTGGTTTATTATGGATTTTATGTCCTTTTTGATGCTAACTATCTCTTGGTTTAAGTTATTACTTAGATCATCCATTCTTCTCCTAAGGTCCTTGAACATCCTCATAACCATTATTTTAAATTCTGCACTCAGTATCTTGGTTGCTTTTATTTCATTTAACTCTTTTTCCAGGGATTTCTGTTGTTCTTTCATTTGCGGCATATTTCTTTGTCTCCTCATTTTGTCTTTGTGCATCATGTAAATCTGTTATGACTCCCAAATTTATTATGATGAATTTATAGTGTATGTGTTTTTTTGAGCCCTGTGGCACAATCTTCTAGATCACCCGAGCTCCATGCTCCAGGGATGTTTCTTGTGGGTTATGTACACCCTCTTGTTGTACTTGAACCTTAAATGCTGTTGGTCCTTCTGCAGTTAACATTTCAGCATGGCTGATTATAAGGACTAATCTCAATCACCATGTGACTCACTGTTCAGGGGCTGTCCCCCACAGTGGAGCTGTTCCAAGCAGGGTCTGCTGCCTGCCAAAATTTCCCTTTGGGTGTGCCACTGGTTGTGGTGGTTGTGCATCCACTTGGGCAGTGTTCAGGTACAGGTCAATGTCAGACATTGTGTGCCTTGGGCTGTTTGGAAGTACCACGCTATTCACTGATTGTGGCTGCATCTACTGGGTTGTGTGTGCATGGAAGGGGTCAATCTAGATACATAGGTCAGCCTCCTCCATGTTAGATCTGGGGGAGGGCAGTTCTATATAAGTTCCTAGGCTCCCTGAGGTCTGTCTCTACCTGTTTGCTACTCTGCCTCTCCATGAGGTTGGTTGGTCTTCCTCCATAATCATTCTGAGAAAGAATGTAGGGTGGGCTGTTACCAACAGTCCCTTCCACAGGTCATGAGCTCAGTAGGGCAGGGAAATGGGTCAGGAGGAAGGGGCTAGTAGGTTCCCTAATTAAATCTGTGCAGTCAAGCACTCGGTGAGAAGAAAGTGGCCCCTCTTACAGAGCCAAAGCACTTAGTCTCTGCCAGAGTCTCCAACTTGAGCTCCTAAAGAAGGAGTGCATTTTAGATTTAGGCTGGATGCATCCAGCCATCATTTGCAGGAGCAAGCTCACCAAGGTGGAGCTACCAGTGCTTGGGAGGACAGATCCAAACAGTCTCCCATTGAGGTGGTGCTGGAAAGCCTGTAAAATGGAGACAGACATTTATTCCCCTTCCTGGGACAGTGAGTTGAGCTTGCAGTGGTTATAGAAGTGGTATATCCCTGCTCCATGATTTAGCCACAAAACCCAGCACCCACCTGTCTGACTCCCAGAAAAAAAAAGCCTTCTAGGGAAATGCCCTTTGAAATTCCCACCTTTGCATGGTACTCTGATCCTCCCATAATTGAGCTCAGCAGAACAGCCCACAGAGGGGCAGGACAGGACAGTTGATTTCAATAGACGTATAGGTGTTGCTGGCTGTGTGCTCGAGGTGGAAAAGAACGGTCTCCTTCCTAAAGCTAAACCGTTCAATCACTGTCTGAGTCTCTGCCAAGAGCTTCTCCATAAAAGGAACACCCTATAGGTTTATGCTGGGTGCAGCCAGCAGATCCCTCTGAAGGATCAAAGCACAGCTGAGTGATGTTGCCAGTTCTGGAGGACTAGGCAGTGGACTTCCCAGGCTGGTGCTATAAAAACAGGGGTGCTTAACCCTGGCAAGGCGATATCTGGGTTTCTAGCATACTTCTTTCTCTCCCAGGAAAACTGAATCCCCACTGATTTTCACCAGCAGATGCTATGCAGGCTTCTCTGTTGCTCGAGGTTGCAGATCCCTGTGTGGGTTTCAGACACCACACTCCTTGGGGGAGGTTGTTTTGCAGCTGAGATATCCCTCCAGGTTCTCAGCTGCTGCACATGGGTATGGGGGCCAGCCTTTTCCAGGTCTCTGCCTTCCTTACCAGTGTCTATGTGGCTTTTTCTGTAAATCTTTGTTTATAATATTTCAGTTCACCTAGTCTCCAGTTGATTATTCAGGTTGATTGTTCTATAATTTAGCTGTAAATCCTGTTTGGAGCCTGGAGCAGGTGTGTGTTGCTTCTACCTATTCTGCAACCATCTTGGAATCCCATTTTAGTTTTAAAATAAATATAGTAGCACATGCTTTTAAAAAACATTACTTGAATAAAATATCCACATCATACTGAGCATGCATGACAATCCTGTTTTGGAATCTCATTAAAATAAATTAAATAATTAATAAATATATAATTTACATTTGGCCATTAAATAATTCTTTCATTATGCTTATCATGCTTTTCAGTCTCAAATAATACTAGCAATATTTTTCAGTTTCTAAAAGATTGTGAGGAAATAAAATTCTTCTGAAGTACACATTTAAAGAAACATTTATTTTTGCACTTAAATGGTCAATATTTAATCAGTAGGTTAAGTGTCCAATTTCAGGGTTCACATACAAGCTAGTTGCTACCAAAAAAGTAAGCAACACATGAGTGTTCTTTCACACAGCTGTGAATTGCTATTTTCACTAAACTATTATGGACAAAATCTCAAAAAAACTGAATTGAAAATAAATTTAAAAAATGAATTCATGCAACATGCTCAGTTTCATAACTCATGTGAGGATAAAGGATAATACACTCACTGCAATGTGATTTCTCCATGTTTTGTGTTGTCCTACTCTCAATATATTTCATAGCAGGAACATTTAACGATGCAATAAAAATGCAAATATTTCATTCTTTCTGCCAAACATTAAATGGAAACAAATAAATCACATAACACATGAAGCAAAGCTAGGAAAGCAATTTGCTTATGTAATTAGTAATATTCAAAATTTTGGTATAACATATTTTTCATTTGTTTATATCTCAGCCATTTCTTTAGTGCATGATAGTTTTGCTCTAGTGAAAAAACTATAAATATAATGTCATGTTACTTCCTTCTTTAATGTGTATGTGTGTATATATATTTGGTTGGAATAACCATTAATTGTATATTAAATTTGAACTACAGCTCTCAACCAGTAGCTTCTAGATCACTAGTAAATTACAAAGAGATCTTGATCTCCTTTTATTTTTGATAGAAAAAATCTCCAAATTACTAACAGTGTTTAAAAAAACTCAAGACTCTAGAGGCTGGATAATAATCTTATTTGTTGCTCCTTACACTTCCTACTATCTTTCTTTTTCTTCTAATATTCTAGGTCTTGACACAAAATGCCATTCTACTCTGTGCAACAGAACAACATCATAGGAGAGAACATTGACACCACTGTAATCAACAAGAAGCTGTGCTTAAAGTGGTAAATCTATGCCAGTTCTGGTCTCCTTGCAGAGACATTATAATAAAAAAAATTCTTCTGGGATTATTTTGTCTTAGAAAATAAGGAAAGATATCAGTGCTTACGTATTACAAGTCCCCTTTTAATGCCACAGAAGTCACCTTACATTCATCAGCAGCTGCTCCTTGTCAAAGGTGCGAAGTGCACTGTGTGCTGCTTCCAGCAGTGACAATGGGCTGAACGCAGTGGCAGAAGTCTAGCACATGACCACAAGCAGCACTGTTACGGTTGTTTGTAGTTGGGTTTGTTCAGGTGATACTCTGCAAAATGACTTGCTTATTTGGGCTTATTTATGGACAAGACAGATAGTTGGGGATCCACTGGCTCGTCACATCAAGATTTGAGAGGATTCATTCCTATCTCCTCCTTCAGGTCATTGTAGATTTAGGCATATGGGAAGAACCCCAGATCCTCGGAGAACCCTACATCGGTACTAAGAATTATAAAAAGGATACTAGTGCCACCGTTTCTTTCTTTCTCTAACTCACACCAGTAAACAGGTCTCTGTTTAAGTTCACATGGCTTAAGAACTAGAACAAATTATTTCTACTTCTTGTGAGCTTTGTTCCAGGTCTGAGCCAGGGCTTTGCAGGGAGTATATGACTATAATTTTTTGAAGAAAACATAAAACTTGAATCCAAAGCTAGTACTAAACACAGGAAAAGCAAAGACCAGAAAATGCATTTATTGTTTGTTTGACTCATCCACAGTTTTCTGCAGGAATGTCTCTGCTGCCTGTTCCTGACATTATATCTCATAAATCTTGAAAACCAAGGACTTCTGTCTCACTCCTACAGCTCCCCTGAGCTATCTATAAAGTCCATATGTGCTTCCAAAAATAAGAGAATAGGAGAGGAGAGTGATTAGCAGTAAACAATAGAGTACAGTATTTGGATCTATTATCTTTCCCCCTAACCTTCAAATGATCAGCAAAGAAGAGAGAAAAATTGAGTTGAACACATTTTTAGACTGGCTTCAACTGACAAACCAGAGAAAAGGGGACCTTTCAGATATCAGTAACTATTCAAGAGCATATAGGAAAAATACAGTAAGAATTATTTATAAATTTCAAATTTCTATTATCAAGAGGGCAATGCATATGAGTCAGTATTTAATATAATTCACCAAGAATCAGATTCTGGGCTCCAGTTGAAGAGAAAGATAACTGAATTTTTAAACATGCCTCTGTGAAGTTGTTGGTCTGACTTCTTCTATAATATCTTTCATTTACATAATTTTATTTGAAAAATATTTCAAATCGATATAATTACTAAGAAACTTTTAGGTGGGACTTCATCTATTTTGCTCACTGTTCTATTTTCAGGTTCTCCACAGTGTCAGGCATATAATTTGTATTTGAAAATAGTTGTTGAATGAATGAAAAGAGCATTTTGATTTATTTTGGGACATGGTTAAGTTCATCCGCATCTTCAACATCTGTGTTGAAGGCTTTAGCTTTGGGTATGTGATTTATATCATACAGTGCTTACATTTGAAAAATGCTAGCCTTGTATGTCAGGAGTGACTAGAATATACAAATCACACACACAAAAATACTTTTCTAACAATATTAATTTTCTTATCTTTTGGTCTTATTTGAAACTTCTGCCAATAACAACTATCTTAAGTAATAATTTAACTGCCTTAAGGAAGTATGCTACCTGCTATAGACCTCTTATATAGTCTATACCGCTCTTGCTGGTGTACCCTCTCCTACCCTTAATTCATCTGTTGAAATCCTAAACCCCCATAGTATTAGGAGATGGGGTCTTCTATTAAGTGATTAGGTCATGGAGTTCTCCTGAACAGCTTAAGTGCCCCTGTAAAAGAGACACCAAAGAGCACCTTTGTCTCTTCCAACCATGCGAGGGTACAGCAAGAAGGGCTATCTATGATCTAGCAAGTGGCTCTCACCAGACTCTAAATTTGTTGACACCTTGACCTTGGCCTTCCCAGATTCCAAGACTGAGAAATAAAATTTGGTTGTTTATAAGCTATCTAGTCTATGTTATTCTGCAACAGATGACCAAACAGGCTAAGACATTATGTGGGAAAATTAACATGTTAACTGACTAATAAACAGTACATGATTAGCTTATTTTCTACCTGGTTTCATTTTATTTTTTTGTGTTCTGGGGGGGGGGATGTAGGGAGAGAAGGAGAGAGAAAGGGAGAGAGGAATATTGATTTGTTGTTCTACTTATTTGTGCATTCATTGGTTTCTTTTTGCATGTGTCATGACTGGAGATGGAATATGCAACCTTGGCATACTGGGACAACACTCTAACCAACTGAGCTACCTGGTCAATGTCCACAGTCATTTTACAAGAGCAGAAATACTGCGGTGTGGGAAAATAATAGATCCATTAGTGGAAACTCTGTCAGAGTCTAAAGGGGAATCAGTGTGAGGGATTCAAAATGAAAACAATCTTTATTTACTCAATAATTATGTTTAGGACCAGATTTATGAAATATGAATTAAATATAATTATATATGATTTGGCGATAGGAAGTAGCACAGAGAAGTGTGGTCAGAGTCAGGAAACCTGACTCACAGTCTCAGCTCTGCCAAAGAGCAATATTATGTCAGGCAAGACATTTAACATCTTTGGACACCATGTCTCAAGTCTGTAAAATGAAAGTATCTAACCAGATGGACTCTAAAGTCAGTCCCTGCAGTAAAATTCTATGATCTATTGTCTTTTATCTGATTTGTCACAAAATATTTTAATATCATTGATTTTTTAATAGCATAAAATGTACAACAAACACTTAAAACTTACTGCTACCATACTAAGAGCATACAATGACAGATTTATTATAATCTTATTTATAAAATGTCCTTGAAAGTTGAATGGATTACTTTTAGTTTATACCTTTAAACAACATGAGGGAGTGGATCAGAATAAAAGACTTTGCATTAATAATACATAAAAATGGATCTTAGAACTAAACACTTAAATATTTTTAATTAGAAAAGTTATACATGCTTATGTATACATACACACACAAAAAGAAAAAAGTCAGCTCTGGCCAGGTGGCTCAGTTAGTTGGAGCATTGTCCCATATACCAAAAAGTTCGTGGCTTCAGTACCCATTCGGGAAGCCTATTGTAGGCAACTGATTTGTGTTTCTCTCTCACATAAATGTTTCTCTCTCTTCTCTCTCTCCCTTCCTCTTTCTCTAAAATCAATGAACATGTTCTCAAGTGATGATTTTAAAAATATTAAAAATATATTTAATCCTCTGTCCAAAGAAATAACATGAGCATTTTAATTCTGCTCTCTCTCTCCCTGCCTGTCTCTCCTTAGACTCATATCTTGTCTCACAACTGGGTTCCTCCACTTCTTACATTATTGTATCTTATTGTCTTAGCATTAACATTTTATCATAACACTAAATATTCTTTATAAACATGATTTTTGATTGCATGAATTATAATCTATCCCTGAATATGTCATAATGAATTTAAACAGTGGTTGATTTTGGGGCATTTCCTAATTTTTCATAATAATATTATGTGAAATATGTTTGCATATGTCTTTGATTGAATTTCTATTTCCTTAATATAGATTGCTGGAGACTACCATGGGAAAGGAAATTTTATAGCTAAAGTGAAATCTCTGTGATAATTCTGAAATCCAAAGTTAGCATAATCGGATTAATAGGTTAATGTGCATATATTTCCAGGTATATTTAAACTAATGGCTTCTTTTTAAATCATTTTTATTGTTATTCTATTACAGTTGTCTCACTTTTTCCCCCTTTGCCCTCCATCTCATCCACTGCTCCCACAGTCAGTTCCCACACTGTTGTCCAGGCCTGTGGGTCATTCATACATGTTCTTTGTCTAGTCCTTTTCTCCCCTTCTTTCCACCATTGTCCCCTTATCCTGCCCCTCTGGTCACTTTTTGGTTGGTTCATGTTTCCATGCCTGTGGTTCTATTTTGTTTGTTAGTTTATTTTGTTCATTAGGTTCCTCGTATATGTGAGATCATGTGGTATTTGTCTTTCACTGACTGGTTTATTTCACTTAGCACAATATTCTCCAGTTCCATCCATGCTGTTGCAAAACGTAGGAGTTCCTTACTTTTTTCTGCTGCATAATATTCCATTGTGTAAATGTTCCACAGTGTTTTGATTCACTCATCTACTGGTGGGCACTTAGGCTGTTCCCAGGACTTGACTGTTGTAAATAGCACTGCTATGAACTTAGTGTGCTTAAGTTATTTTGAACTGTTGACTCTGGATTCCTAAGGTATATTCCCAGCAGCAGAATCACTGGGTTAAAAGGCAGTTCTATTTTTAGTTTTTTGAGGAAATTCCATACTGTTTTCCACAGTGGCTGCACCAGTTTCCATTCCCATCAGTAGTGCACTAGAGTTCCCTTTTCTCTGAATCCTCACCAGCACTTGTTGGTTGATTTATTCATGATGGCCATTCTGACATGTGTGAGGTGATATCTCAATGTGGTTTTAATTTACATCTCTCTAATGGTTAGTGATGTTGACCATCTTTTTATATGTCTATGTGCCATATGTATGTCCTCCTTGGAGAAGTGTCTCTTTAGATTCTTTGCCATGTTTTAATTTGATTGTTTGTCTTTCTGGTGTTGAGTTGTATGAGTTCTTTATATATTTTGGAAATCAAACACTTGTCCGATATATCATTGGCAAATATGTTCTACCATACAGTCAGTTCCCTTTTCATTTTGATGTTTTCTTTCACCATGAATAAGCTTTTTAGTGTGATATAGTCCTATTTGTTTATTTTTTCCTTCATTTTTCTTGTCCTAGGAGATATATTGGCAAAAATGTTGCTACCTAGGATAAAAGGGTTTCTTTTAAAATTTTAACTTTATTCAGAATCTTATGAGTTATAAATCCAAGCATTCCATTAGATTTAATGGGTAAGAATACTGTCTTAATGGATTCAAATTTTCTTTTTTTTAAGCTTTCAATTCCTGTTTCTTGTTTTTCCTGCTTTTTTCTTTTAAAACTCTGTTGCTCATCTCTCGGTCTTTATCCTTATCTTCCTGCTGTTTGTGTTATCTTTTTAAATATTTTATCTTGTTTTTGATTTTAGAGAGAAGGGAAGGGAGGGAAAAAGAGAGGTGGAGAAACACTGATGTTGGAAAAAAAACATCAATTGGCTGCCTTCCATAAGTGTTGTGCCCCAGGGGACTGAACCTGCAGCCTAGGCCTGTGCTCTGGTCAGAATCAAACTGATGACCTTTTAGTTCACTGGATGATGCCCAACCAGCTGAGCAACAATGGTTGGGGCTGTTTATTATTTTTAATGTTAGTATTTTAAAAAGTATTTTTGTTGTATTTATTGCCTCATCAATTATATATTTGTACCATAATTCTCTTCTTTTAATCAAAATTCATACTTCTCATGTTCCTATTTCCTTATCTTACAATGATTTCTTTTTTCCATTAGAAGTTTCCATTTAATTTTCTGTGTCTTTCTGTGATGAAATTCATGTTTTTTTAAATTAATCTTTATTGCATTTTTCCATTACCATTTAGTTCCTTTATACACTCCCCCCCCAGCAATTCATGTTTATAAACTAACATACTGGCACAGCCTGTATGTCAGGAAATTGAAAGGAAAAATAAATCATGACCTTTTAGATCAAACCTTTCATCAAAACTTTTGGGTCAGCTCAATGCCCTGTATTGTATTGAGGTGAGTTCTAGTCAAAACAGTTCACTGATAGTTTGTAGAACTGGATTCAGAATATGTGAAACAGGTCTCATCATTAGGACCATCTAGTGGCCATCTGAGTCTCTCTTAAATGGTATTTGAGAAGACATACCTGCTGTGGATAGAGAATTTAGAAATATTACACAGACATAACCACTTATCCTTGAAATGTATACTTTAATCCTCTGATAAAAGCTCAAAATTGGTTACTCCCATCATGTACACACACACACACACACACACGTATATATACATATGTGTATATATACACACACATATATATGTATACACACACACATATGGCGGAAGGATTTTCATTTCCCTGCACCCAACACATTTTTAAATGAAATGATAAATGAAGTACTGACACTGATGATGATGGAGGAGGATCTGGCATAGACTCAGGAAGAAGAAAACGAGCAACTGTTTTAGGACACATATAACAATATTCATTAGCAAATAATGTTCTAAATGGGGAAACATGCATCTCACCTAAACATGATGACAATGCTTTTGCACATTAGGTTTTTTTATATTGCTTTTGAATTTCTGAATTTCACACTGGCAAAACAGTATTAATGAGTGGGGAATGTACTGGTAGTTTACTCCCTTTCCCATAAAATAGAAGCAAAAATGACTAATTCATTTGGAAAAATTATAATTGATAATTACTAAATTTTCCCTCACCTTTCAAATTGTATTTATTTATAAGTTCTAATGGCATGGTTCACTAATGTTTTCCTTATAAGGATATATTTTTATTTTTTTAAGTTTTATCAATAATTGTTTTTAACAAAGACTGGAAAGAAGGTTTCATATCATGAAAGTCACTGATTGAAGATTTCAACATTTCATCTTTTCATTAATTTGTCAAACCTTTACTGGATATAACACATCAGGCATATGGTTTGCTTAAAATGAGATGTGATAAATGATTTAACAAAGACTTAGAAAGGAGCTTTGTAATAATGGAAGGTGTAACTTCTGAAAAAGGAAAAAAGTCAGCTCCTGACATCCAGAAGTTGGCCTGGCACTCACAAGAAAGTCCTGTTAGTCTACTGAATATAAATAATCCCATACAATATCATCTTCAGACAAGCTCAGTCTGAGACCATGATAAGGTCAGACAAAATAAAGTATAACTAACAATTTTGTCTAAGCACAAATAAAAATGATGTCAATGTACTACCCACAAAGTGACAAATTTCTTTTTATCCTAACTAAAATGAGTGACTGCTGCTTATTTATCATCTGAAGCTTTATCCTTCACTCCCTATAGCTAAGATTTTTTGAGATATTCAGTCATAGATTTGTTCCTGCTTTCTGACATCTAGAGAAAACCCCTACTTTTTCAGACCTTCCCCCAAATCACTCATCCAAAGTCTAAAACCTGTAAGAGGTTTTCTCTAATACCCTCTTACTGAAATGCTTCACCTTCCTCTTGACAAGTGTCTTCTCTTGCTGAATGAGCTACACCCACCTATTTAACTATGGGTGTGTTTCTGGTGGTCTGATGCCTGATGGCATTTAATTTCTATGAACTGGCAGGAAGAATGTGAAAACCTCACAGAAGAGTGAGTATGGACAGAGGTAGAAGGAAGAACATCCTTCTAGGAAGAGGGAACAGAATCTATAAAGATCCAGACAATGAGTGATAGTCTGGTTTCTTTGGAGTGAAAGGCAGGCATGTAGGAGAAAGTGGAAGTTCATGAGGGCAGAAAGGAAGACAGAAATGAGAGATCACCAGGGACCTTATACCACCTCCTTTGTGACAATTTATTCTGTAAGGAAAGGGGAGGATTGAAAGAGTTTACTGAAGAAATAAACAAATAAGATTTCCACTGTCAAGGGGGCAAATGGACAAAATTCAGTGGGATGTCATGACTGCATGACTCAGTGGGTAGTAGTGTCATTTGCTGACTTATAAAATACTAAGACAGAGGAGATTTAAAGGTGTGAAAGATGATAATTTTAATGTGTAACATTGTGAGCTCAAGAAGTCTTTGGAATATATAGGTAGGTATGGTTAGGTGGAGATACTTAGGTGGAGATTTGAAGCTCACAATAGATGTAGAACACAAGTATGTGATGGTCCAAAAAGCACATGGGTTATTTCCCCAAGAACATCTTGGTTGTTCCACGAGCAGTGAGTACCATGGCTGCCTTGCAAATCACCAGGTAAAACAATAGTTTACCATGGAGGAGGAAGATGGTGCCTTGTAGGAGGAATCGTAATCCCCTTCCCCAGTGCTTGGGGGAGAATTTGGCTGATCTGAGGAGAGACAGAGCAGGAGACCACCAATATCGCAACATTTATGAAAACAGAGCATCAGAAGTTGTCCAGATATTGAATAAACAGATGGTAGGAGGACGTCTTTGGGAACATAAGGGACCTGTGATAGGTGCGGAGAGCAGGCTGGTGCTCCTGGGTCTGTCAACGGGCACCCGGGAGAGCAGAGTCACTGCTTCATCCCCGCCCCAGACAAGGTTTGGGAAGCAGAAGGGCAGGAGTTGTGGGCACCCGCAAACTTTCCGAGAAGAGTGAGTACCCAATCTGCTGGCCCTGTCGTGGGGGTGGAGGCCTTGCTGTGGGCGCCTGCACCCCCAACCCGGGGAGTGTGTGGTTTTGGGGAAGACTGAGACCCCATGGCCGGGAACAAGGGAAGGGCTTCTGGAGCTGAGGTGATTTGGAGCGGGCGTGCGCCCTGCCGGGGTTGCTGACTCTTGGGCAGGGGAACCCAGAAAATACGCAGCAGGTTGCCAGCAGCAGGGGCAAAGGGAAGTACGTGACCCCTCCCAAACCCCTGGAGGGTCCATCACGAAACCCAAGGAGAGACGGTGCTTCCTGCCAACATAGAGCCGTGGAGGGGAAGTATGGGACTCCTTGCTGTCCCAGTCCAGGCACTGTGAACCGGAAGAGAGGTGGGTGCTTCGCTGAGGGTAGAGCCTGTGGTGGCGAAGCTGGGGGAGGGACGCAACTCCGTGCCATCTCTGCAGCTTGTGCCCTCAGCCCAGACGGAGGCAGCAATAGTTTCTGAGAAAAGCTGGTGTCCAGCCCTGAGTCTGACTGAGTTCTGTCTTAGAAAGGGGAAAGGCATTCTTACTGCTCCTCAGCTTGCTTGGGCTGGCAGGAACAGAAAGACTGATCTGGCCAGTCAGAAACCAACAAGAGGTTTTTTTTTTTTTTTTTTTAATTTGCTTTTGTTTTTTTTGTTGTTGTTGCTGTTTCTTTGTTTATTTTTTCTTTTTCTCTGTGTGTGTGTCTGTGTTTTCTTCTTCTTTTTTTCTTTCTTCTTTTTCCCCTTATCCTGCTGTTGTTTGTTTGATTTTATCTTGTTTTTGTTTATTAAGCAACTTTTTATTTTTTTAAACTCTTATTATTTTTATATCTCTCAATTCCTTATGATTCTCTTCCATCCATCTTAGTGCTATCACTTCTGCTCTAAATCTATCTCTCCTGCAATACATCTTCTGTTCTTTTTTGTTGTTGTTGTTTGTTTTTGCCTGCAAATTTATATTATCTTTTTCTCTCTTTTCTGACATTTTTTATTTCAATAGTATTTTTTTTCTTTCTGCATAATCTTCTTTGCTTGGTTGGTTATACTGTCGTTTGCTAGGTTCCCCCTATTATCTCATTTACAGTGTATGGATAATTTACTGTCCCTCACTTGGGTCCCATTGGTACACCACTCAAGATTCTATGCTCCTTATTCTTGTTGTCTAGATCTCATAGAATCTGCCACAAGATTATTGCTTCAATATTACTGTAAATAAGACTTATTCCATACACTTGTAAATACAACTTAACACCCCTCACAGATATTTGCTCACTTCGCAATTTCCAAAACTCTACTAACGTAGGGGTTATCTCTATTCTTTTACACACTAACCCTATTTACTATTCTTTATTCCTACCTTACCTCAGAATCTGACCTCTCCCAGCCTCATAGCTTTCTAGATCCAACTAACAACACTTTCCTCTCCACTAACAGTCTTATCTTCTTTCCATACGTTTTAAAACGTGGATAGTGGGGTGGAAGATCATGGTTTACACTATATATAGCCAAAGGATCTCCCACCTCTTCTCTACTGGCTGCTACTGTAAATATCATAGAATACTGGTTTGCTGTCTTAACCCATTTTGCCTTACTCCTCCAACTGATCACAAAAAAGAGTAGGGGGAAGCTGTGAACAACAGGATACTCAAAAGAGACTACACCACTAATCCTCACAGGTATTCTACCACAGAAGTTTACACCATAAACACAAGGAACCAGAACAGATCAAGTTAAGAAACAGAGGTTAACAAGAAGAGTTTCAGCAACAATGAGAAGACAAAGAAACAATCCGCAAATGAAGGGAAAGGAGGAAGCCTCAGAAGGAATGCTAAATGAAGTAGAGGCAACTCAACTATCAGATATTGAGTTCAAAACAATGATTATAAGGAAGTTCAACGAATGCACAATGGGCTTCCAGAAATGACAGGGAAGCTACATTGATCTCACTGCAAACTATATCAATATGAAAAAGGAAATAGAAACTATCAACAAAGGCCTAGAGGAAATGAAGAATACAATTTCTGAACTGAAGAACACAGTAGAAGGGATGAAAAGCAGGATTGATGAAGCAGAAGATCGGATCAGCAAATTGGAGGACAAAGTAGAAAAAAACATCCAGAAAGAACAAGAAAAGGAAAAGAGGCTCACAAAAAAAGGAAGAGGGATTAAGAGAAATGCAAGACAATATGAAATGTAATAATATCCGTATAATAGGGATTCCAGGAGGAGGGGAAGATGAGCAAGTGATAGAAAACCGACTTGAAAAAATAATGAAGGAAAACTTCCCCAATTTGATGAGAGAAAAAGTCACACAAATCCAGGAAACACAAAGAGTTCCAATGAAGAGGAAGCCAAAGAGGCAGACCTCAAGACACATCATAATTAAAATGGAAAAAATTCAAGACAAAGAGAGAATATTAAAGGCAGCAAGGGAGAAAAAGGAAGTAACATACAAGGGAGCCCCAATAAGGCTAACAGCTGATTTCTCAATGGAAACACTTCAAGCCAGAAGGGAATGGCAAGAAATATTCCAAGCAATGAGTACCAGAGGCCTGCAACCAAGGTTACTTTACCCAGCAAGGCTCTCAATCAAGATAGAAGGCAAAATAAGAAGCTTCCCCGACAAAAGAAGTCTAAAAGAATATACCTCCACTAAACCAGCTCTGCAAGAGATACTAAAGGGTCTGATTTATTAAGGAAAGGAAGGAAAAGAGAAAGGGAGAGAGGAACACACGTACATAAATGGCAATGAATAAGTGCCTATCAATAATAACCTTAAATGTCAATGGATTAAATGCTCCAATCAAAAGACATAGAATAGCTGAATGGATAAGAAAACATGACCCACACATATGCTGCCTACAAGAGACCCACCTCAGGATAAAAGACATGCACAGGCTGAAAGTGAAGGGCTGGAAACAAATTTTCCAAGCAAATGGACAGGAAAAAAAAGCCGGGGTAGCGATACTCATTTCAGACAAAATAGACTTCGAAAAAAGGGCCATAAAGAGAGACCCAGAAGGTCACTTCATAATACTCAAGGGAAGAATCCACCAAGAAGACGTCAATATTGTAAATATATATGCACCCAACATAGGTGCACCCAAATACATAAAGAAAA